>JANAVB010040234.1:0-15347 GCA_029216955.1 Iris pallida
GTCCAGATAAAGCTAAAGTAGAAAAGACTAGGTTCCTCAGCCTCTAGGTCCTGGGCCCACATCAACTGGCTCAAGGTGCCTCCAGGCTGCCTCCATAGTAAGTATCACAGATAGCCTCCAGCTCACCTGCAACATCCCTAGTCAAGAGCGGAGCTAAGTATATCCAAGGAAATAAACATGAACATCATGGTATGAACAGAAACAGAAAATATATAGGCAGTACGAGAAATGAGAACAAGACATGAAACTGAATATAAATACTGAGAGTAATACAGAGAACATGATATGCGTCCTAAACATGAAATACAACCTGAACAAAAATACAACCTGAACATGAAATACAACAGAATCCTGAAATGTGCAATATTAAAATACATCTAGAGTGGTGATCGGCTTAGGTAGATCCAATCCCTGCCATCTGCCGTCTCGGCACCACCGTACCACCCAGCAACTTCTATCCAACTCCTACGCACCACCAGGCATCCCACTCCTGGCACCACGATCAACTTCATCAACACCAGCACATCCCCTTTCCCTTGCCCCGACTGAACGCCTCCCCGGCCACCATGCTCTTCCCTACCACCGTCGTTGTCGTTCTCCACCACGCTCCTTCTCGTCTGCTACCCCCCTCCAGTCAGTATTCGGCCATTCCCTCTCTTTGCAACAGCACCGCCACCGTACCCGTCTACTGCACTCATCACCACCATTACAACCACTTCCTTCACCATATTCAACATCAACTATGCCACACGTCAGACTCCACCACCGCCCATGGTCAACTCCTGGCCTAACCCCCGACCGAACATCCACCAACACCACCGCCACATATAAAAAATACACACCGCCGTCCCAATACTCCAGCCAGTGGCCAGTCCCCCCGCTCCTCCACTGTTGCCTACCTACCCAGACAACCCGCCACCATCACAGTGACAAACCCCTCCCAGCCAGCTCGACCTTCGTCCCATCATCATCAAACCCCCCAAAAATAACACATTAAAATCCCAACACCACCTACCTCCACCATGACCTCACCGAGCCATCGTGACCTCCTTGATGACGACCGCAAGGAGCCACCGCTGTCTGATCCCAAAGCCACCATCGCTCCCTCCGGCCAGATCCAGATGGACCCATCACCCGAGCGCCGCCACCGCAGGTCCGTGCACCCGACGCCGAGCACCGTCTACAGATCGGCGAGCGCCACGCCCCTCCCAGCTTTGTAGGAGTTCTTGGCCGAGCATGTGCCTCTTTCGGCGAGCAACGGGGAGCTCCACCCACTGTAAGGTTCTCTCCCTCCCGTTCACTCTACTCGACCTTCCGTTCGTTCTCTCTCTCTTTCTTTTGTTTTTTAGGAAAAGAGGAGAACAACATTGATGTTTGATTTGTTTTTATATTCTATTTGTGTTGCTGTTGTTTTTGTTTTGTTAATTGCTATTATTACTAAAGTTATTATTATTATTATTACTGGTATTATTATAGGGAAATTTAAGTTAAATATTTAATTCTTTACTTTATTATCATTTTGTTTAGTATTAATACTATTGTCACGCCCCGCTCTCGGATAATCGGGTACGGGTCGATGTCATGCCCGGCCTACACTGTCGTTGACAGTGGTGGTGAGCCGTCTAGTCATATAAATACAAGAGTATCTCATCACAGCATCTAATCACGGAATCTATTCTACCATCACAGCAATCCACTATACAATTATTACAACTTATACATGAATATCCGGGTACAAAGCCGGTGAAAGATAAATGATACAACAATGACATATAATCAGATACACTCAATCAAACTATATACATGAAACTGGCTATTTCAGTATCAAGCGAGCTCCAATGCCAGTCATGACAATCTAAGAATCCATGTCACCTGTAATCAACGATCCAGTCAGAAAAGAAGCAAAGTACAATGTAACTCAATAAAACTCACCACAGAGATCAATGGAATGTTATATCAAAATATAACTGAAAGACAGGAAACAAGATGAGTATAAAATATGCACTAGCTATGTGTACATGTGCAATTGGATGTTACCAACATGTGGAGACTAATATATAATCAGACATATAAAATATGCTATCAGTCACGAATAATCAGGCATGTCTAATGATAATGCTATCAGTCATGCAATAATCAGGCATGTCTGACGACAATGCTATCAGTCACGCACAAAATAGACTCAGGCATACAGAGTATGCTATCAGGCAATATTTGTCCAATATTAGCCCATCACATGTTTCTAGAACGTCCCCCACTCGACACGAGAAACAATACAAGCAAGCAATCAATCGAGAACAAGTGAAATAAATGACACGATAACAAGTGTAAGTGCAATGCATGCCAATGATGGTAATACTGAGTACATGTACTTGCCTCTTTTCCGGGGTTTTTGTCCAAGTTCTTCAAATCACCTAAAATTAGGAAATAATATTTAGAATCTAACTAAATAATTCCTAAATAATTTCAATATCACACCCTAATAACTTGGTAGCTTAACTACTAGTTAGCCCCAACTATTACTTAACAAGAGTTAATCAATTGTTAAGCTAGCCATTTGTATGCCTAATGTCAGTTATCTTCCAAAATAAAGCCTTGGATAAAATCCCAAGCAACCTTATCTTTCTCGTACTGCCACAGGCCCAAGGGTGATACTTGCAATTTCTAATCACACACAATTAACCCAATAAATCAAATAAGTCCAAACTTAACTAAGCCAATAACTAAAAGCCCTACTGGCTTCATAACAAGTCCATACTGAGTTCAAACTAAACTCTAACTCATCAATGTAACCCTATACTAACGGCTACTGAATAGTAGCCTGGAGTTCAAATTACTCCAACACCCACAGTAATATATTGGAATTAACTCCGACACTTGTTTCAGGGATATCACACACCTGTGTCTGACCTCTATTCGTGTCCACCACTTCTGGACACTCACACGAATCAAGTTCGACACCTGGTAGCACGGTCTCGACACCGGCCTCGACATACTCTCGTTCAATCCGACAGAGCACCCCCCTCAACTACTCATTAGAATGGATCAAGAATTATACCTGAGTCCCTGCAATGGTCCAACTAAATTAAGATAAACCTGCGTAAATATCGAATATATCCTGATTCTATTATGATGAACTTGCTATGGGTACAAGCCGAAAGGGTCCTTCTGACAACAAGGCGTAAAAGCCTAAGCGACACGGTGCAGTAGTCCTTAGGACTACCGCTAGCTGGGATCCGGCCCCTGCAGCTAACCCATGGCAGCTTCAAATATTGAATTATGATATATTCTTTGTTTATTATATGGTTCATTTTCATTATCACATGCTGAAACACTATTATTTCAATTTCATATTGCTGCTTCAGAATCAATTTCTATTATTCTTTGTTTACTAATTGGGTCTTTCCTATCTCTATACTCATATCTTGGTTTGTCTATTACTTAACCAATTTTTTTCTTGTATTCTGCCTGATTCTTGTTCTGTGACCAGGACCCGAAATTCGGGCCGAATTCTGCTCCTAGCAGAGTTCGGGCGGAATTCGGCCCGCCTGTTCCAGAAGCGGGAACAGCCCCAGCCGTTGATCAAATGTTGATCCAATGGTCATTATTTCACCTGACCAAGAAAACCCTTTCCCTATATTCGGTTTCTCTTTCATCTCCTTCCTTCTTACCACCTTTCCACCTTCTCAAACATAATTCTATCAAAACCCTAACCCTAGTTTCTCCTCTTTTGTGCTCTATTCTTCCCCAAATTCAAGGAGAAGGCTTATTTTTTTAATTCTTTTCCATAGTTCATCACTAGTTTGAGTATAATTCCTTACTTTTCTATATCTCAATTTCTTTTACTTTCATTGTGTTATGGCCCCTCAATTGCTCAACCGCAGGAAGAGACTCAGACTGAGGGCGCATCCTCGTCGAATGCTCCTCCTCCCGTTGAGCCGCCCGTTGCACCACCCGTTGCACCGGCCATTGAACAACAAATCCATCCGTTGTTCAATCCTCCTCGTCCCAATGATCCAAACACTTACGACGACCGAATTTTTGTATCACTAGACGCCTCAAATGATTGGTTTAGTGATTTTCGGACACGTCTAGTATTTGCGGGATACCCCATCAACTTTACCATATTCTCACAACATGATGCACTATTTCATGACCTTTGTCTTGATGAACTCGTTACTTCTAATTCGGTCATTTATCTTAGTGCCATTCAAATATTTTACTGCAACTTGACCCATGATGACACTCATATTTATTCATGAGTTACGAGAATTAATATCTCCTTTGATGATTTTGAATTGGCTGAATATCTTGAGCTTCAAGAGCCTAATTATTGGGAAAAGTTTGTTGAAGCTAGATCCTTTATCTTTCCCGAAGGGATTTCACTATAGAGCTTCAAGGACGACCTGTGTAGCCCTAACACACGTCCTCGTAAGCTCTTGGCAAAATTCCTCAATCCTTACTTCTATGAGCTTCATCGGATCATTTTCAACACCATTCTACCCAAAGCGGGTTCTACCAATAAAGTCACTTATTTTGAGATTTCAGCATTGTACCATCTCTACTTCCATGTTCCCTTTAACCTTCCATGCACAATGATGGATTGGATGATCAACTGTAGGAAGAAACCAAGATCCTTGGTTTATGTATTATACCTTCCTATGATCTTTCGTGCGTTCCATGTACCCCTTGATGAGTGTCCATTCTTACCTACCCCTGCCTTCCTCTCTAAGGCAAGAAGGCTTCAGGCGGCCATCGGCTCACCAGTAGTGTCTGAGCATTCTGATGATGAGCCAGAGGCCCCTCCTCTCGGACAGGATCCTCCTCCTCCTCCAGCCACTCTTGAGTCTCTTCAGGCCATGCTCCGAGATCGCTTCACTTTGGAGGACGATCGATGGACTCAGCTGGACTATCGGACTACCTTGCAGATGAGTGCTATCAGCAACTCACTGCATGATATTCGGTATTCCATGTCTCGTCATCCTTTCATGCCCATTCCTATGGAGCGATACCCAGGTCGTGAGGGATTCCGTATCGATGACCCTTGGGTTCGTCGCTACATGGATCCAGATACGGCTTTTGTGGACCCACGTTACTCCTTTACTGATGCTTCGGACGACGCCGGGCCCTCTCATGCTCGATGATGGATATGCACCACTTCTGATGCTGCTACTGCTGATCTTAGATTATGTTTATGCATTTTGCTTTAGTTACTTTTATGTACTTGATTTGTAGTAGACTTCTTATGAATTGTGCTTTTGAGACTTTGGCAGTACTACTATAAGTTATTATGTTATCATGACTCTTGGTTATTATCTTAGTTTATATGCAGTTTCTTCTCTTTTTGGTGTGTTTGCCAGTTATTATCTATATATCTCATATTGCTAAATGTCAAAAAGGGGAGATATGTGTATATTTCTATTCTGTTTGGTTTATATGTGCTTTTGGAAGAATATTATTAACAGGCCAACAATCACATCATTGTTTATGGGAGAGCTATTCTTAAAGCTCGGCACAAATTATGGGGGAGCTATGTCGTTATATGTGTCCAGGTATGGATATTGAATATACAATTATTATTTTGTCAATTATCAATATGGGGGAGATTGTTGACACAAAGTCACAGTCAACCAAATATTGATAACATTGACTAAATAATACTTGTGATAATTCAATACGACACACGACGACTACATCCATTTCAAGCCAGACGACAGCTCATTTTTACAGATGCGAGTCGTTTTTCGAGTCTGCACTTTTATATTTTATTGAGTCTAGAATGATTGTAAGCTGAGTTATGCTGGGCTCTTGAGACTCAACCCATAACCTATCCAAATCCATAAAGCTCCACATCCAAAATCAGCCCACTGGACACTTGGACCCATTATGTGCTCTGGAGACAGAGTTCGGGCCGAACTCTGCCTCCACACAGAGTTCGGGCCGAACTCTGTCCCCTAAAAATCAGCAGCCTAATTTTTAGGGCTTGCTGGTTGCTAGTTGTCCAACGGCCAAATTTTTGAAAATTCCTACCAGAATTCTGGCCGAATTCTGCCTGATAAAAACCTATAAATAGGCCAATAATTCTCTCATTTTCAATCATCCAATCTTCTCTTCTCTTCTCTCTTAAGCTCAATATAAGCCATACCCTTCTCATCTACTAGCCACAAGTTTCTTAAGTCTCGAGTGCTCAGCATCTCTCAGTTAGGAGTCTTGTGCAAGAGTTCAAGAAGTATCTTGGAAAATTCCAAGCATCGCCACTGCGATCCATTGTAAGAAGTTGACGTGCTCTTCTGAAGTAAAGGCAAGGGGTGTAACTACTATTTCAAATAGTGGATTTAATCCTGAGCTAGAGTTCTCAGGCCTGGACTAGTCCTCCATGAGGGAAACCAGGTTAAAATCGGCTGTGTTTGCGTATGCTCTCTTGCTCGTTATTTATTTTTCACATTTACTCTGATTAATTTTAGATCGTGAAAGAGTTGAATTTTTAATTGGTTATTATTGCTATAACTCTATTCACCCCCCTCTAGAGTTGCCATCTGTTCTTCATTATAGAGTTGATACACTAGTCATGGGAATGTCAATGGAATAAGTACTTAATACGGCTAAAGATGAGTTGAAACTCTAAATGGGAATTGGATAGAGAAATGGTTTTGCGAAAAGATAGAATTGCTAATATATGAGCTCTATAGTTCTAAATAAAATAGTTAGGCTTGGAATGGTTAGAGAAAAATCAAATAGACTTTAAAAACCAATGGAGAATTTTGAAATGCCTGGCTAAATGAGGAGTTTGAAAATCGGACTTTAATCTCTAAGTAGCAAGGAAGTCCAGATTCTAATGGACGTTAGAATCCAATAATGTTATGGGAGAAGATGATCCCCAAAATTCACGGAATTGTAATCACGACTTTTGTAGAGACCACGATGAGACATAGAAAAATTCAAAATTACTGTAGATAGCAAAATACACACAATCATACAATCAGCCTATGCTGTGATGAGTTTCCTATTTCCGCAGGCTTCTAATGGCACTCTAATCCTAAGTACCATTAGATAGGGACCTGCATGGGCCACCACTAAAACATGTCATGCCCCGCTCCCGGATAATCGGGTACGGGTCGATGTCATGCCCGGCCTATACTGTCGTTGACAGCGGTAGTAAGCCGTCTAGTCATATAAATACAAGAGTATCTCATCACAGCATCTAATCACGGAATCTATTCTACCATCACAGTAATCCACTATACAATTATTACAACTTATACATGAATATCTGGGTACAAAGCCGGTGAAAGATAAATGATACAACAATGACATATAATCAGATACACTCAATCAAACTATATACATGAAACTAGTTATCTCAGTATCAAGCGAGCTCCAATGCCAGTCATGACAATCTAAGAATCCATATCACCTATAATCAACGATCCAGTCAAGAAAGAAGCAAAGTACAATATAACTCAATAAAACTCACCACAGAGATCAATGGAACGGTATATCAAAATATAACTGAAAGACAGGAAACAAGATGAGTATAAAATATGCACTAGCTATGTGTACATGTGCAATTGGATGTTATCAACATGTGGGGACTAATATATAATCAGGCATATAAAATATGCTATCAGTCACGAATAATCAGGCATGTCTAATGACAATGCTATCAGTCATGCAATAATCAGGCATATCTGACGACAATGCTATCAGTCACGCACGAAATGGACTCAGGCATACAGAGTATGCTATCAGGCAATGTTTGTCCAATATTAGCCCATCACATGTTTCTAGAACGTCCTCCATCCGACACGAGAAACAATGCAAGCAAGCAATCAACCGAGAACAAGTGAAATAAATGACACGATAACAAGTGTAAGTGCAATGCATGCAATAATGGTAATACTAAGTACATGTACTGGCCTCTTTTCCGGGGTTTTTGTCCAAGTTCTTCAAATCACCTAAAATTAGGAAATAACATTTAGAATCTAACTAAATAATTTCTAAATAATTTCAATATCACACCCTAATAACTTGGTAGCTTAACTACTAGTTAGCCCCAACTATTACTTAACAAGAGTTAATCAATTGCTAAGCTAGCCATTTGTATGCCTAATGTCACTTATCTTCCAAAAAAAAGCCTTGGATAAAATCCCAAGCAACCTTATCTTTCTCGTACTGGCACAGGCCCAAGGGTGATACTTGCAATTTCTAATCACACACAATTAACCCAATAAATCAAATAAGCCCAAACTTAACTAAGCCAATAACTAAAAGCCCTACTAGCTTCATAACAAGTCCATACTGAGTTCAAACTAAACTCTAACTCATCAATGTAACCCTATACTAACGGCTACTGAACAGTAGCCTGGAGTTCAAATTACTCCAACACCCACAGTAATATATTGGAATTAACTCCGACACTTGTGTCAGGGATATCACACACCTGTGTCTGACCTCTATTCGTGTCCACCACTTTTGGACACTCACACGAATCAAGTTCGACACCTGGTAGCACGGTCTCGACACCGGCCTCGACATACTCTTGTTCAATCCGACAAAGCACCCCCCTCAACTACTCATTAGAATGGATCAAGAATTATACCTGAGTCCCTGCAATGGTCCAACACAAGAGTGCAGTGTCCAATGACGGTGTCCCCGAGTCCGTAGCTCGCCAATACATCCTTCTAGGCATTTCGTCGAACAGGTCATGTGCGAGAACAGAGAAAGCAATTGTGAGTTCGATTTGAATCGGTTCGACTCCAAAATTGGAGAGAATAATCGAGAATTCACCCACAACCCAATCGAGACCAAGAATTATGAAATCAATAAAAATCCGTTTATGAATCAATCCCAGAAATATTTTGCCAACACAGTAAAATAATTCAATGTTCCAAGAATTTGCAAGGATGAAGGACTTAGGCTTACCAATTGATCGTCGAAGAATAGGCGTGCCCCGAGCCACCGCAGAGTTCACTGACCAGAGACTTCGTGCCACTCGATCACCAATGAAGTCGTACGTCTCCATCAACATCGACCACTGGAATGATGACCACCGCCATGGCTGGGGCTCGACAAGGAAGAAGGAAGAGGAGGCGAGAATGGATTTTGGCAGGGCTTCGCCGAGCTAGAAGCGGTGAGGAAAGAGGAGGTCCAGCCTCTTATTTATAGGCTGCGGCAACTACGGGCAGGCGGTTGCACCGGTATACGGGCAGCGGCGAAGTAGTTGGGCGGACAGGCGAGGTGGTTAGGCCGTTGAGAATCGATTAGGAGAAGCTTCTGGAGAGGGCTGGATCCTTCTCGGCGCGCCGTCACCGTCGTCGCTGTCGTCCGTCGCCATCGTCATCTCGCTGCTGCAGAACAGAGAGTTGTGGAGGGAAATACGAATGAATTGAATGGTGAATGAAAGAATTAGAAAGGGATTTGCTTATAACGGCTATTAGGGAGTGGGTTAGAGGTTTGTGGGTTACGGGTTATTGGGTTAGACCTAGACCCGCGCCCACAGAGCTAACAGGCCGGTTGGGCTGGGCTTAATAGGATGGCTGAGAACATGGGCTGAATAAAATATGAATTAAGAAAAAATGAATGGGTTAGTTGGCCCATTCAAATGGATGAATTAGAAGCTAAGGAAAATAAAATCAAAATTAGGAATAATGGAAATAATTTAGAAATAGTTAATTAGAATATTCAGTCATTAACTAAAATAGTTAAAAGGATTTAAAAATAGAATATTCCAATCATTAACTAGGAATTAATCGAGAAAGGAAATATGGAAAATATTCATTTAAAGGTTTTAATAGAAAATTAGTATAGAGAATTGCTCAATTACTAATTAAAGAAGTTATGGCTAATAAATACTTGAAATAATACATAACAATTTAATGAAAAAAATCATAGAATATAAGAGAAACAATTATTTATTATAATATCAGAGAAGTGGAGTTACAACTATTTTGTTACTTAATAATTATTGTCTATTTTGTTACTTAATACTTATTGATAGATAATATTTTATAAAATTTATAACATTAGGGTTTTACCTATATTGATTTAGATTTTTGCCTAAAATATATTATATTATGGTATTTTCAAAATATAGGTTGAGCAAAAGTTATCGTGACAAAAATTTAGTTTCAGTACCAAAAGGTTTTTCTAGATTTTCGTAATTATCTAAAATTATATATTCGACAAAATTATAGTTTTTTGGCCTAAATGACTTCTTGATATTTACGAATAACTACATAAATATTTTATATATGAAATACAGTTTTTTTTATTTTATCTAAAAGCATATTTTTACAAACATGGTGCTCCTTGCCTAAAAACGATTCTTGATTTAAAATGTTTATGCAAAATATTTTACTAATAAATCTAGACTCCCAAATATTATGAAATATTTTTTTAAAACTAGTATAAGCATTCGTTTACTCCAATTCTCCCAATTATCCCTATTGATCACGACTGATCCCGCGTTCCTATTTCTTTGTGAATTAGGATCATGTATGCAACGACCATGGCTTGGACTATTGGGATAAGTCAGAACATCGCACCACACAAGGCGACACACCAGGCAAGACACCTTGCCTTTACTATTTAAATTTTCTGCTCAATATCATGCATGTTTTGTTTATTTTCAAGTTGTTTCTTTCTAAATTATATGTAGATACAAATTAATATATTTTATACAATTGGCTTAGAGTTAAGGGACTACCGTCAAATTTAGTGTGTCTCATTGACTTGTCACGATTGTACACGAGTTGTGTGTGAGAGTTGTGAGTATCATATAGAGGTCACTTGCGTGTGGGCTGATCTCCCGTGCGCATGCATAGGAATAACTGTCAATAGATGCATGTTAGAAGACTTGACAGTTACCTATTATAAAACTGTGTGGTGGAAACGATACGTATTTGTGTGTCGTGGTTACGACACATGTATAGTATCATTGGGGGGAGGGAACAGCTACTAGCGTAGGAGCTACATTTATTTTTACACACATTTGGGAGATAGTGTCTCGGATAAGCGCTACGTGTTACCCGGCCGATAGTGTCTCGGATGATCGTTACTTGTTGGCCACTCTTTATTACTTGCTTGTGTGAATCCGTTATAGCCCCTGCGTAGAGTGTTGTCTTCTAAAGTGCATTCCACATAGAATGGTTAGGAACCTTTACTCATGCATACTTTTCTGTTGAGCTTTATTATTCAGTTTATTGGCATGATATTATGTGGCTTGTTACGTCCCTCTAAGGACCTGGTTATCTCTTCAGGTGTCTTGTGATTTCTGCAGGTGTTTTAGCTAAGGCCATGACTTGCGCTCTATTCTTCGAGATGTTGCTCTTGGATCGTCATCTCGTTCTCTCGACCAATTCATGTCTCTTGTATAATTTTTTCTTATTTAAATTAGTTGGTAGAGGATTTATCTCCGCCCAACGTTTGTACAAATAACTATTTGATTATATCATTAAAACTTCATATTTGTGGATGAGATTTAGTTTGAGCATGGCTTTCTATATTTTACAGCTTATGTATACATACGAGCCTTTCATTTACTCGTATGTATACAGCTGGCATGATACGTATCTAGTCCCAGGTATTTTGGGACTGGGGCGTTATAATAGTGTCTATTTGCCTACATCTAATAGTATCTTATAACATATATTCAGAGAAAAATGCAATAGTCCAGCATCCAATAGTGTCTATTTGCCTGCAGGTTACTGTATTTCTCTCTCAACTCAAGCCAAGTCCCATTCATACATAACAAGAGACATTAATTTCTGGTAACCCATATCACAATCATACGAAATTAGTCTCAATGATTTCTAATATAGTTCTGTCTAATAGTGGTACTGACACGAATCAGTCCTGTCAAGACTGAGGCAATATTAGTGCCAATTCAGATACATATCAGCCATCCATGGTTCTTAATTAATTATAAAATAAGAATAGGATGGGAAACATGAGAACCAGGTTTATTAAATCAGGATACCAACCCAACCAATGCATAACACTAAATCTAGATCTCAATATCTGCTATAACTCAAGAATTTAAGAGAAGATATTCACTAGTTAGGTTCAATTACTACCTGATATCAAAACAAGGTATCAGTAACCTTCCAGACCTATGTGAAATTCCAGATTATCGCTCCTACCAATCTTTGAGAAGATAAGTCAAAAATTCGATAAGCAACTAATATTACCTGATAAAATAAGAGTGCTGATCTGATCCTTATTGACACCAACTGAGTGCAACTGTTTCACCAACTGAATCAATCTACAGAACGATCGGGCAGATGACATTAGCACAGGGAAAATCTCATCAAGTTGATTGATACAATTGATATGATAACCTAAATTAGAGATGGAATACTCACTTGTATCCGATTGAATTCTCCAACGAATCACTGCTACTACCTAGCAAATTCGAGGATCTCAAGGTACTGATACATAGATGAAAAGAAAGATTCAAGGAATCCCCAAATAACTCGCAACTTCATCAAACATGGAAAATCCAGGAACTCGTTCATATTGAATTGAATTTGCAATTCAATTTTAGTCAACATAAATCCAAAACTCAACCATATCACAAGAGTTAGTATGGATCTCACCTTTATGGCACAGTATGATGAAGATCCAGATCTCGATCAATTGACCACTGATCTGTTGGGTCTGGATCCTTAAGGTAATGGGTTTACCTTATTACAAGGTAAGGTTTCAACCAAGGTAATGGTTTACCTTACCTTAAGGTAATGGGTTTACCTTATTACAAGGTAAGGTATTGGGTTTACCTAGGTAACTAAGGTTAGATATCTAAGTTATTGGTTAGCTAGTAGCTTAGGATAGATATTAGATATCTAAGATTGGTATCTTGGTAGTTAAAGTATTTATACCTAACGAAGGTATTGGGTATTCAACTAAGGTATTTGTATTAGGATATCAATAGGGCTAAGATATATGGTATCTTGGGGGTAAGATATAGGTTGATATCTTACTAGTATCTAGTATCTACGTTAGTGTCTTAGGATGTAGATGAGTGGGTATCCTAAGATACAAATCAGTAACTTAGAGGGTTTATTAGTAGGCTAAGGTAATGTCTAAGGTATTGACAAGGTAATGGGGATTACCTATAGTCTAAGGGTAAGGTATTGGTAGGATATTGAGATAGATTGTTAGATACTAGTCTAAAGTATTAGTAGGATCTATTAACCTAGGTTAGTGAGTTATCTACTAACCTAAGGTAATATATTACTAAGGTAAGGGTATTACCTAGTATCTAAGGTATTGGGTTATCTTGGTAGGTAATGGTTAGACTTGGTTTATCTTGGTAGGTAATGGTTAGACTTGGGTTATCTTGGTAGATAATGGTTAGAAGTGGGTTATCTTGGTAGGTGATGGTTAGAAGTCAGTTATTTTTGTAGGTAATGGTTAGAAGTGGATTATCTGGGTTGGTAATGGTTAGAAGTGGGTTATCTTGGTAGGTAATGGTTAGAAGTGGGTTATCTTGGTAGATAATTGTTAGGAATATGATACTTGACCTAGATTTTACCTTGTTTAACTAAGGTTGACTGTTTTGACTCAAAGTCAACTGCAAATCAACATTGGACCTAGATTGGATTAGAAGTTGACCAAAAGTCAACTGTAGGTCAACCCTTGTAACACCCAGTTTTTTAATTGAGGGTATTTTGGTTATTTTCAAAATTTTGGAATTATTTTGGGATTTTTATTATTAAATATAATTAATATGATTTTTAGTGATTTTTGGTGATTTTTGGTAGAATTGTTTTGACCCTATATTTGACTTTGACTCATGTTGACTAGGAGACTGTCCTATTGGCTAACCCTAGGTCAAGATACTTTGGTTAGGTTAAGAAACCCTAGTTTGACCTAAGTTATTTATTTCAAGTTCATTAGAATTGGTTTGGGGTGATTAGGAGCTAGTTTGGCCTAAGAATGGCTTGTGTAGTCACAAGTCAAATCATGACTTGAACTAGATAGGACCCAACTAGCTAGCCAAAACCCTAAACCCTAGGCCTATGGCCAACCACATGACAGCCCCTTCCCCTATTTATATCCTCCCAAATTTTAAGGCTAGCCTCTTTTCATTAGGGTTCATCAAGTTTTAGAAAGAGGTAAAGTTCCATCCTTACAAATTCATAGAAAATCCAAATTAACTCCTTTTTCCTTCAAACAAATTCCTATAGTCTCTAAATATTGTTCTCTTGCTGTTGGAAATAAGTTGTGGCAGGAAGCAATCAATTTGGGGAGTTTTTGGTGCTTGGGAGATCCTCTTCTTTGAAGCTTTTTGGAGCCTTGGTCACCTATAGGTATAATCTCCATTATTACTCCTTAAATCCTGTAAAAATCATTTCTAGGTTGCCCTAGCCCTAGCCTAACTGTAGGAATAGGGTTTTCCAAATTTTTGGGTCGATTCATGTCCATTCTGGACACGTATCAGTGTGTGCTGCTAGGTGTTTGATGAAATGCCCCAATGGGCATTTCGTGTGTATTTTGGATTTGTGTTTGAATAGGATTTTAGATTTTGGACTCACTTACACGTTTCCATAGGTTGTGTCGAGTTTTCGTGTCGTGTCGAGTCGTGTCGGGCACGTGTACACGCTGTCATGCACACGCGCGCGCGGGCACTGTGCTTGCCCTGTACTTCGGGGGACACAGCGCCTAGGATACCCCACGTGTCGTGTCGGACACGCACGAGCGTGCGCACGGGTTTTGCACTGTTTCAGTGGCTGTCACTTTTAGCCTCTGATACGCGTGTCCCGTGTCCTGCACACGCAACATGGACACGTGTCAGGGTGTCCTATCCCTAGACCTACACTAGGTCAACCCTGGGACACAACCACGTGGGTTGTGTCATGTCGTGTCGTGCACACAAACGACGTGAACACGTGCACGAGGAGCAGCCTGCTGTGCACTGTTTTTGTGTGGTTTTGAACTGGATACGTTTGTGTCCACTTTTGCGGACACAAACAAATCACAGAGCATGTGTGCATTGCGTTTATATTTTACCAACCTTAAAAATTGTATTTTAATTTAATTTTTATAGTTAATTTCTCATTTCCCATTAATTTCTGAAATCGTGAGTATCAGTCTATTTTCTGATTTTTTTCCCAGTTTTGTGAATTCAATTTTTTGCAGTCTTTTAACCCATTAAATACTGTTAATTAGTGTAGATTAAAACCCTAACTTGTTCTTCTATATGAGATCTAATAGTGTGTTGGTTTTGGGTTCGTTTTGATGAGAATTGGATTGGAAATCTGAGAATTTTCATTATGTTCTATTAAAGGACTGTTTTGAGTTATTTAAATGAGATTGGACATGTATAATCTGAGTGATTTCTGGGT
>JANAVB010040235.1:0-7500 GCA_029216955.1 Iris pallida
TGAACCAGAATATCAGAAATGGAAACGAAACTACGGTACCAGAAATAAAATATAAAACTGCAGGCAATGGATGCGACAATAATATGCAAGACAATGAACACGGCTATCAATGAACAAGACAATGTACACGACAATCAATATGCAAGTGTGACAATTTAAAATATTAAACTAATGTGTGACCGGCTTAGGAGCACAATCAATCAATGAGTCAATGAGTCAATCAATTCTACAAGGTCCGGCTTTATCGTACGTGAAGTGTACGATTAGGCCCACAATACCTATGTTGGGTGTGGTCATACAAAAGCTAATATTTTCCCCAATCCCGCAATAAACAATGACTCGCAAGCAATGAACAATGTACAAGGCAATCGTGTGTATCTCGTGTCCGATATGAGAACATGGCACATGAATGTAAGACAGAAAAATAAAGTACAAGTCGAGTCGGTGTACTTGCCTCGCCTTGGAAGCACGTGAGTAGTACTGCATGAATATGAATAATCACCTTATATAATTTTTGTATAAATTATTAGGGTTTGAATAATGACATTAGCTAACTAACTTAGATAATTCAACTATTTCTAGACAAGAACTAGTTAACAATATTTAGAAAAATATTATAGTTTTAATCATCATAAGTACTAATGAAAACATATATACTATATAATTTTAGAACTATTTAGAAATATTTTTATTAGCAAAGTAATAATTATAGCTTTATTTACAAATAAGTTTATTGAAAAATACTATTAGACTATTTTATAAATATTAAAACATTTTGCTAGCAAAATTATAACTATATAAACCTTTTTAAATAGCTTAAAATATCATTAATTAAATTTAGTAGAAAATAATTTGTTTAGAAAAAAATATGTATATTAGCATTGATAATTATTTATTCATTAATATAGGAATACCTTGAACTATAATTAGCAAAATTCTCATTTTAGAAAAATATAACTTTAATACTTTAAATTATTTAGCAAAATTATTTATTAGAAAATAATTTCTATCTTACATACACTTTTTGGAAATAATTATAGACAACATTCTATTAGATGAAATATCTTTATTACAAAATATTAACAAGAGTTCAATTAATTGCTAATTAAAATATTAGTTAAAAGATACTATTTATATTAAAAAATCTAAACATTAAATCTAGTTAATATCACAGAACAATGAATAACTAAATACTAACTAGAATTTACTAATAAAATATATACACTAATTAGAATTAAATAAAATAACTTGATAATACATTTAACTTATCACTAAATCAGTCTAGCCCAGGGATCAGCACAAAACTCTCAATCAAACCCAGCCCACGTACACAGCTCCAGCCTAAAACAACCCAAATCAATACTACTGTTGCAAATGCAACATTTATTTCCTGAAACCCATTCTCCAGCCCACAAGAATAGCAACCCCTCCTAATCTCTAACGGTCACATGGTGACCCCCCACAATTTGAAGAGTCAAGTCTTGGCACAACTTTCGAAAAGCCATGCCGACTCCTCAGTTCCAAGTAGTCACATTAACATCTCAGACTGGAAAGGGTGAGGGCTTCTCATCGGTTCCCGAGACTTATTTCATAGCAAAAGAGAGTGAAGAGAGAAGAGGCTTTATTCTTCTCAATACTCCCATTCCCCACTCCATCATCATCTACTCCATCACTCACAGCCGAACACAATAGTTCCCTATTCTCCTTTTTCCTCACCTACTCTCAGCCTCCTCATTTCTTCTTCTCCACACTTACTCTTCTCACAAATTTCTTCTTCTTTTCGGATTTCAAGAGCAGCAAGAAACCATGAAAATCCTATTCTATTCTTCTTCCTCACTTCACTCACAAATTCTTACTCAGCCGACAACAAATTCTACTCCTCCCCCTTAATTTCTTCAGCAGCCGACCAAAAATCCATTCTCTTCATCTTCTCTACGAGGAGAGCCCTAACCCTAGGTTTCCTCTTCTCCCCTAAAACTTATACCACACCATACATAAAAAAGAAGAAGATGATGAAGCAGTACAAGAAGAAGGAGAAGAAGAGGGGGTCCCACCAGCCCGGTCGGGTGCGAGCGCTCGGGGCGACGCCACAGAGCTCGGCGAGGCAGATACGGGCTCGACGAGGCACGGCGAGGCGGTGGACAGCGGCAACACTGACTGAAACCCGGCGATCAACGGAGCAGTGGTCTCCTGGTGGCTCGGCACAGTGACGTCGAACCTCGACGAGGCGGCACGGCGAGATCAGGCGGATGTCCCCGATTTGGCGGCGGTGTGAGGATCAAAGGGCGACGTGGTCTTCAAAGTTTACGAGAATCGAACATGGTGTAGCAGTCGAGAAAGCCTCGCTCGGTGCGCATGCGGCTTCTCGAGGTCAGCTCATAAGACGAGGATGCAGATCTGGAGGCGGAGCTCGTGACAGCGCTAGCTCGAGCGTCGTCGACGAGGGATGGCCGGACTGGTGGTGGCGGGGTGCAGACCGGTTGACCATGGAGGAATCGAGCAGCTGCGTGGCAGTTCGGATCTGGCTTCGACAGTGGATCTGAGCTTCGACGGTGGATCGAAGTCTTCGAGGTGGCGGTCGGACACCGACGATGAGCAAGTGGCGCTCAGTCAAGGAGAGAGAGAGGACAGAGAGAAGGTGTACAGTGGAGAGAGAAAACAGTGTATTGGAAAACATGTCAGTGAATTGATGTTCATTCGGCTGTGTGTACTATTTATAATAAAATAATCTCTCATGTGTGTGTAGTGGAGTGGCAGAAATTCAAATAAGTGTAGATCTGGGGGTGTTCCCCCAAGATAGGACAATGGCAAAGTCTGTAAATAATTACAGATCTGGGGGTGACAAAGAAGATTAGTAACAGAATTATAACTATTCTAACAGAAATTTAATTAGGACAAATACAAGTATAATATTAGTTCATCAGTACCTAGAATTTCCTCATGATTGCTAACAAACTATTCATTAATAGAAAAATATTTATTTAGAAAATAATATAGTTAACAGTCCAAATCATGGCCAAAACAACCGACCCACAGTTCTTAACCTATTTTCCTACTATAGAAATAATCAAAAGAATCAAACCACAAAGTCAGCCCAAACTCACAAACCTAATTCCTGCTCTACTCCAAACTAACTAATACATAACCACTAAATTAGTTAAATCAATTAACTAATCCCTTACTTAATAAAAAATTCAATATAACTAATTTATTACTTTTAAGCCAAAAATGATTTTTTTTTTAGAAATTTTTTTAAACAATTCAAAGATATACGAAAATAGGTTTAGGGAGTTACAAATCTACCCCCTTATAAAAATTTCGTCCTCGAAATTTCAAATAACATAATAAACACATTTAAGATTGACCAATTACGAAAACTTGAAAATAATAAAATTTGTTTTAACCTAGGATTCGTATGACTAGTAAAACCACGAATTTCTAGAATTGATCAAAGTAAAAATAATCTAGGCAAGATAAATCCCCAACATGAGAAGATTTAAAATTTAGGCATATTAAAACTAGCTCCAAATTGGCAGTCATAAAAATTATGGCCTAAATTCAATAAAATTATGTAAGTATAACTAGCACGGCTATGATTAAAATCAATTAAACATGAGTTAATAAAATATGGACAAAATTATTTAAACTTGATAATTGCCAAAATACAATAACTTTAGAAATGATACGAGTAAGTATAAACAAGGAATTTGAAAATTTAGCTATCAAATATATGGAACCATTAACACAATACACTAAATCGAACCATGAAAAAGGTTAAACTAACAGATATTAAGGAAGGGTCCTGATAAATTTCTAAGATAAATCAAGAGAAAAGGAAATCAATTGTAGTGATTCACATAAGGTCAAGATAATTTTCTGATAAAATTTGTCAATGGCAATAAGAGATAAAACATGGTGTATAACACGGATATAATCTCAATAGTATCCGAAAAATATACTTATCTGAAATCATTTTGCCTATAGTTCCTACCCCACCAGTGTAGTGTACATCTGACTGCAGTAAACCTTTGGCTCAATGACCCAAATAGTAATAAATTATCGAATATTTCTTTCAATTTTATCCATGTTATCAGAACAACTCAAGAGATCAAAAATATTTTGTGATTTAGGACATAGCCTCAATAATATCCGAGAACCTATGAATATCTGGAATTACTTTGACTTAGAGCTTCTGCCTCGCCAGTGCGCAGCTGGCTGCAGTGAACCTTCGGTCTCCATAATCCAGATAAATGACTGCAGTGCGCATCTGCCACGTCATAGTAGGTCGTCGAGTACTCTCTCAACTTTGTCCTTAGGAATTTCAAGGAGTTTTCAAATAAGTTTTAGAAATTATGATCATAATGAGAAATGATGTAAGTATCCCCTCTTTAGAAAACAATGAATTTTATACTAAACCGACAGTAAGACAAAGTAACTACAAAGGCAAATCTCCATAGGAAATAAAATCTCGAATTGGAAACGAAGTTTTGAATAACAATAAAAATTTTAGGGAAATTTCATGTGCCAAGTGAATCTAAAGATAGATCAAATATTATCAATCAAACAGTTATACTAGCAAAATGTATATATGAAATAAACTCAGAACTTTCAAGTGCAAGGAAATTAATAACCTCAGTGTTGCGTGTCTAAACCACCCTGCAAAATAGAAAATCGATTAGATAGGCCTAACTGTAGGATAATAATAAAAAAAATTAGTAAAACCATACCCATAACTATTTTCCACGGATCCTATGCTGTGATGAGTTTTCCTTAGCTTCGCTGGTCCCCCAATAACACTTTATTGTCTAGTGTCATTAGGATAGACCTGCATGGGCCACCACTAAAAATATGTCATGACCCGCTCCCGAATAATCGTGTACGTGTCGGACACGCCCAGCCTTCGTCGATGGACACGACGAAGTAAGCTGTACAATACTAAGAAAAACTCCAAGTCACAATATAATGTAAACATCCACAGCTTTTATAACGTTCCCAGAATGATCACCATATCCATCAAGTCATTTTAGTACAAAATCAGCCGGAGACAAATCTGGTCAAATAAAATAAATATACAATAATAAATATCTAAAATACAATCTCCAGAAAATAAATAAAATAAAAGTTGCAATATCCAATGCAATCACATGCTCCATGTGGCCTCAAGCTCACCTGCAACGTATCCTGTCAGAAAAAGAGCAAAGTACAACTCCGACAAGAACATTATATAATGTAATATGTGGTACAGAATACAAGGTGAACCAGAATACCAGAAATGGAAATAAAACTACGGTACCAGAAATGAAATATAAAACTGCAGGCAATGGACGCGATAATCAATATGCAAGACAATGAACACGGCTATCAATGAACAAGACAATGTACACGACAATCAATATGCAAGTGTGACAATTTAAAATATTAAACTAATGTGTGACCGACTTAGGAGCACAATCAATCAATGAGTCAATGAGTCAATCAATTCTACAAGGTCCGGCTTCATCGTACGTGAAGTGTACGATTAGGCTATCCACAATACCTATGTTGGGTGTGGTCACACAAAAGCTAATATTTCTCCCAATCCCCACAATAAACAATGACTCACAAGCGATGAACAATGTACAAGGCAATCGTATGTTTCTCGTGTCCGATATGAGAACATGTCACATGAATGTAAGACAGAAAAACAAAGTACAAGTCGAGTCGGTGTACTTGTCTCGCCTTGGAAGCATGTGACTAGTATTGCATGAATCTGAATAATCACCTGATATAATTTTTGTACAAGTTATTAGGGTTTGAATAATGACATTAGCTAACTAACTTAGATAATTCAACTATTTCTACACAAGAACTAGTTAACAATATTTAGAAAAATATTATAGTTTTAATCACCATAAGTACTAATGAAAACATATACTATATAATTTTAGAACTATTTAGAAACATTTTATTAGCAAAGTAATAATTATAGCTTTATTTACAAATAATTCTATTGAAAAATACTATTAGACTATTTTAGAAATATTAAAACATTTTGCTAGCAAAATTATAACTATATAAACCTTTTTAAATAGCTTAAAATATTATTAATTAAATTTAGTAGAAAATCATTTGTTTAGAAAAAAAATATGTATATTAGCTTTGATAATTATTTATTCATTAATATAGGAAGAATACCTTGAACTATAATTAGCAAAATTCTCATTTTAGAAAAATATAACTTTAATACTTTAAATTATTTAGCAAAATCATTTATTAGAAAATAATTGCTATCTTACATACACTTTTTGGAAATAATTATAGACAACATTCTATTAGATGAAATATCTTTATTAAAAAATATTAACAAGAGTTCAATTAATTGCTAATTAAAATATTAGCTAAAAGATACTATTTATATTAACAAATCTAAACATTAAATCTAGTTAATATCACAGAACAATATATAACTAAATACTAACTAGAATTTACTAATAAAATATATACACTAATTAGAATTAAATAAAATAACTTGATAATACATTTAACTTATCACTAAATCAGTCTAGCCCAGGGATCAGCCCAAAACTCTCAATCAAACCCAGCCCACGCACTCAACTCCAGCCCAACACAACCCAAATCAATACTACTTTTGCAAATGCAACATTTATTTCCTGAAACCCATTCTCCAGCCCACAAGAATAGCAACCCCTCCTAATCTCTAACGGTCACATGGTGACCCCCCACAATTCGAAGAGTCAAGTCTTGGCACAACTTTCAAAAAGCCATGCCGACTCATCAGTTCCAAGTAGTCACATTAACATCTCAGACTGGAAAGGGTGAGGGCTTCTCATCGGTTCCCGAGACTTAATTCATAGCAAAAGAGAGTGGAGAGAGAAGAGGCTTTATTGTTCTCAATACCCCCATTCCCCACTCCATCATCATCTTCTCCATCACTCACAGCCGAACACAATAGTTCCCCATTCTCCTTTTTCCTCACCTACTCTCAGCCTCCTCATGTCTTCTTCTCCACACTTACTCTTCTCACAAATTGCTTCTTCTTCTCGGATTTTAAGAGCAGCAAGAAACCAAGAAATCCCATTCTATTCTTCTTCCTCACTTCACTCACAAATTCTTACTTAGCCGACAATAAATTCTACTCTTCCCCCGTAATTTCTTCAGCAGCCGACCAAAAATCCATTCTCTTCATCTTCTCTACGAGGAAAGCCCTAACCCTAGGTTTCTTCTTCTCCCCTAAAACTTATATCACACCACACATAAAAAAGAAGAAGATGATGAAGCAATACAAGAAGAAGGAAAAGAATAGGGGGGTCTCACCAGCTCGGTCGGGTGCGAGCGCTCGGGGCGGCGCAACAGAGCTCGGCGAGGCAGATACGGGCTCGACGAGGCACGGCGAGGCGGTAGATAGCGGCAACACTGAATGGAACCCGACGATCAACGGAGCAGTGGTCTCCTGGTGGCTCGGCCCAGTGACGTCGAACCTCGGCGAAGCGGCGCAGCGAG
>JANAVB010040235.1:12500-67440 GCA_029216955.1 Iris pallida
GACTCTTATATTTAACCCTAACACCTTCTCCCCCGCAGCCTCAGAACCTCTCCCTTGCGATTTTTTTTTTGCCAAAAACTTCCCTCCCCTCTCCCGCCTAAAAGTTCTTCCTAAAAATTCCTCTCGCGCCTCTTTTTCTTCTTCTCTCTCGAAATAGGTTCGAATTTTTCCTATTCTTCTTTAGATTTTTCTTCCAAATTTATTTTGGGAAATATTTGTCGGCTGCTTTCTCTTTTTCTTTTGATTTTCATTTTTTTTGTGTTCAGATCTTAGCAAGGGAATGGGATAGAAATACAAATTTGTGAGCACAATTCTTATCCCCCCCAATTTCCTTCTTTTAGGGTTTTACTCCCCCAATTTCCTTCTTTTTATTTAGGGTTTTACTTTTCGGAGATGATCAGCAGACCGAGGGGGGACCGCGACGCTTTTAAGCAAATGACGCCAAGCGTCGCTGATTAGCGACGTTTTCTACGACTTCAAATAAAAACGTCGCAAAACAGTGACGTTTTCTCCAGAACGTCGCAAAACGTCGCTGATCAGCGACGTTACGTTAGAAGCGTCGCTAAAATGATAATTTAGCGACGCCCGCAAATGGCGTCGCAAAAAACGTCACTAATCTGACTTATTCTGGTAGTGGCGGTTTAAACCGCGGTGCCACATGTCCCCCTCTCATTAGTCGGGTTCCTACCGCTGATGCCAGCACTCCCTTGCTAACGTCACCCCGCTGAACCCGACCAATGAGGGGGGGACACGTGGCACCGTGGTTTAAACCGCGGTCCCCCTCCTCGGTATGCTAGGCAGTGTTGTTTACTTTTACTTTGAATTCAGTATATATATATATGGTTCTCTTGATGTGGTTTTTTATTTCTTACCAGTGTTACTATTTATCCAGTTTATACGTACACAACAATTTCTTAACAGTGTTGCTATTTCTTGCCAGTGTTCTATTTCTTTCCAACGTTGTTATTCCATTCATCACGAGCTTAATATTGACGTGGTTTCTTATTGTATGTATTAGGTTATGTAAGAGATAACTCTTTATTTTGTTGTTTGTTTGGAGGATGTGGACCTGACATTTTTGGTGCATTGACGATCACTTGACTATGGCCCTAAAGTTCCTTGTAGTGTACTTCTGACTGTGAAAGGAATTTAAGAACCAATATATTTTGTATTGGCCTACTGGATATTATGGTTTATATACACTAGCATATGATTTTGGATTTGGATGATTTGGCATTGTTGTTTCAATGAAAGTTATTACTTTATATAATTGTTGTGTCTATTATATGTTTTGTGATTGACTATAAAGGTAAAATTGATTATACAAAAAGCATAATTTTTTTAAAAAAAAATTGAAGAGAATTTATGGCGTGCATAAATGTCTTAATTCATGTGTATGTGATACTTTTTACAACATACGATAAATGTCATAATTGAATAATAACGAGAGGCAAAGGAATGTCATAAAATCTTATTAACGATGTTTAGCAGAATGTCGTCATTATGTATTAACGACTTTCACAAGTATGTCGTGAATATGCATTAAGGGCGTGCTATTGAATATCGTCTTTGTACATTAACGACACGAGAATGTATGCCATAATTGTCTTATAACGACACGAAATGTATGCCGTGAATGATTATTGACGATGCACAAATTGACTTTAGACGGCACGCAAGTTATGCCGTATAAACTATCCATTTTTAACGGCATGATCTAATACGGCACACTATGCACGAGCACGTACGCCGTCTAAAGTGAATTACGGCGCAAATTGTACATCGTAAAAATACATTTTTCTTGTAGTCGATAGTAGTCTTATCTCTCTCCAACGCTAACCTTTCTGTATCATAGAGAGCATCAAGAATTTCTTTGTTACATAGCAAAGACAACAGGGATGATATCCGGCAAGTGGGTGTCTCATTATTCAATTTCGTTTGAGTGGCTACCTTTCTAGCGTAACTAGGCCTCTCCCCGTCAGATCTGTAGGATCGCTGGGCACTGTTAGAAACGGAGCTTTGCCAGTGGGAAGGGGAAGTCCGAAGCTCGAGATAAATGAATACACAATTATAGAACAAAATCACGAACAAGTCCACAACCAAATGTCTTGGGTATAACAAACAAGATTCTGAGAATTTAGAAAGCTAAAAAATGGGGTACAAACTAAGATACAATAGCAAGGATTGCAGAAAACCTTAGGTCATCATGATAGTCCATAGTCTAAGAAAACCTTCTCTCATCATATCCCAAAGTCGAAAAACTTTCTAATGTTTAGGCAGAAATCCAATTAATTCATCAATATGTTGACGACAAGCCACAAGTGGTTAAGAAAGAAATCCACATAAAAAATGATTTGTCGGAGCAACCCCTAACACAAACCACTACATGAGGGCAACTATTGATTGTTTCTTCGAACACCAGGAGCATGTTATTGATCTTATACTGCACATATGTATCAGGAATTATGCTCTTCGTTTCTCTAAGGCTAGTTTTCGGTCTGCTACACTTGAAATGACCATAAAAATCCTTTCTATATAGTGCCTTTTATAACTATATTTGCTGAGAACTCTTACATATATTTGCTGAGTAACTCTTAAAGAATGCATTATATTTGCCTCTTCAAGGTCAAGGTCAAGCACCTGAGTGTTTCACCCAGCCTTTCGTAGTTTCAGATTTACAGGCTTTCCTAGCAAATTACTCACTAGCTTCATATATAGTTACTAATAATTGTGTCACTTGGTGCAACATATATGTCGACTAATATCAAAAATCGTTATTTATCAATACTTGGTTGCTTTGTCGATCATCTTAAGCTAGCGTTGACGCCACCAAAATTCTTTGTACATTCTCGCCAACAAAAATTATATATCAACATAGAGTACATGCATCCTTATGGCAATGCGCTAACAACATTGTCCTCCCTCCAGCATGCCTACTTCTATTGTCATTTATGATCGCTCGAAAGAGAATTCTCATGTAAGGTTTGAACGAATTCCAATTATCTACACCTTATGATCCCACCTCTTACCGATGTGGGACTAAATTACCAACAAAATAGTCACCCCCTTTTGAACGCTAAACTGAAAATGAGATACAATACAACATACCAGCCTGCACCCTAGTTATCACCATTTCGACATCTGCTGCATCTTTCGGTGCAAATATATAGTAGGACCACCTCCCTGGTCTATGCCCAGTCTAGTCTTCTTCCGGCCACAGTAGTGAGAGAACTTGGTCCAACCATCAGAGTCCTCCTTTCTAGTGAGCCCCGTCATCTTACGAGGATTGTGGAGGGCTTGTGTCACCTACATCTTTATTAGTCATCTACGGTATATATATATATATATATATATATATATATATATATATATATATATATATATATATATATATATAAAATATATATATATATATATATATATATATATAATGACTTCTAGCCTAGTGGTTAAGAGAGATACATACGGCTCGAGTGGGTATTTCAGCAGCAACCGAGGACTGCGACAAGGGGATCCTCTTTCTCCCTATTTATTCACGCTAGTGATGGAGTATTTTACTTGTCTGGTTGATTATGCAGTTCATACAAAACGTATAGATCCTATATTCCGTAACACCATGCCGCACATCTTGCACCTCATATATGCAGACGCTCTCCTGCTTTTTATGAACCCTACAATGAATGGTCTTGCGGAGCTAGCAGATATAATGACAAAGAAATCTATCGGGTCTCCAGCTTAACAAGGAGAAGAGTAAAGTGTTATTTAGCGCCAATTGTACTCTCAAGGAGGAACGTGCTGCAGTATTAGAAATCGATAAAGGTAATATTCTGGTCAGATACCTGGGCATTCCATTAGCTACCAACTACGCACGGGACATGGAGTGCACGAGCTTGATAGAGTACACACAACGGTGCGTAGAGGGTTGGCAGACCCAGGGGCTCTCACTGGGAGGTCGCAGTGAGCTGCTCAGGACTGTTATCACTACAATTGTGGCATACTGGCTATAATCTATCCATCTACCAACAGGTACAATCCAAAAGATTGAGCGTATTTGTGCAGATTTCGTCTGGCGTGGGGGTCTACATGCCATCTGTCACGTCCCAATTAGTTGAGTCATTTATTCAGATATTTAATCTCTTTGAATCGATCGTCCTCGTTTGGGTGTGATGCCGTACAAGTCTGGTATTATACTTGTACAAGACAAAGATGGTACATAAGTGATTATCTTCAAATAGGAACACATCGCAACGGCAGAAGCAGATAAATTGAAGTTAATAAGGACAATCTTTCTCATTGAATGGAAATACATCACTTCTTTATAGCAGTGGAGATAAAATGATAACTTGAAGTCATACAGAGACATATAGAACTTTATTCTCTTTATTGATAATTGGAGAAGAGTACAAGACTTGTATTGAAGTACAATACTTACAACACATCTCACTTTACATTGAAAACCAACTGAATAATGCTGTAAAGCTTACATTTGATACTTTGATACTTTGATACATTGGATTATAACTCGATATACCGACTTGGCTTACAACTTACTGGTACAACTGATTATAATGTTTCATACATTATGCCCTAATCTTTGATGCTACGGGACCAATCAAGCCAATCTTCTTGTGTAGAACATCCCAAGCACGAGCACCTGACACAAAAAATGGGTCAGCACATCATCTATGTACTGGCGAGAAGAATCCAACCCACTCGCCTAAACCAATACTAACTGGTCAATTTTAGAAAGCATTTAATAGAATGATTTTTCTACTTGAGGCCTAGCATCAGTTTACAATTCATGGGCAATAATCATAATGACACATGTAAACTTGTTTATCTCATTTCTTATATAAAGACAACAATGAAACATACTTGGTGTTATCAAGTCCTGATAGTGTACATTTAGAGGCATCTTTTATGCGTCGTTGAGTTAATATTAGCCAAACATGTTATAGGTATTCTTTTAGCAAGGCAACACTCCAGCGTATTTCATTTAACATGTTGAGCATGTCATAGAGTTCTCTTTTAAAGGCAACATCATGACATTTACTTGTTTAGCATGATTAAGCAGACAATTCAACCAACATATATTGCATATATCATATTTAAGTAATTTTTTACCGATATCCGACTCTGCGTACCTGCATAAAAATATAGGATAATATGATATCTTACTCTGTCTGCATAAAACATTCACTACCAAAATAAGTCAAATTAGCGACGCTTCACTAAGACGTCGCTAATATTTTTGATATTGGCGACGTACTTTTTATATGTCGCAAAACGTCACTGATTGCAAAAAGTAGCGACGTTGAGCGACGTTTAGTAACTACAATTAATTTGTTGGAAAGTGACATCGATGAGAAGTCGCTGAACGTCGCTATATTTTGTAATCAGCGACATTCAGCGACGTATATTTATTCGGTCGCCATTTTTTATATTTTGGCGACGTTTAGTGACGTCATTTAATGACTTTGCTAACTGTTTAATATATACAGGACCGGCCCCATCCCAAATCCAAAAATTTCACCCTAAATTTTTTTTCCTCCCTCAACCGCTGCTCCCCCCTCGACTGCTCCTCCCTCTCGACCGCCGCTCCCCCCTCAAGGCCACCGTCTCTCCCCTTAGCCACCGCGAGCTCCTCCTCCTTTGGGGTCCTCATCCACCGAACCTCCTTCGCGAGCTCCTTCTCCTCCTTCGGGCTCCTCATCCACCGCGAGCTCCTCCTCCTTTCCGGGCTCCTCCTCCACCGACCCCCCCTCCGCGAGCTTCTCCTCAACTACCTATGCCGACCTCCTCCTCCTCTCGACAAACCCCAAGATCTGGTAAACTCTAGCCTATATTCTATCTGAGTTTAGACATGACACAGACATAAATATGACACGATACACTGGTACGGTACAATATATTATATTCGTACACTGACATAATACACTGAGCCACCACTAGGGATAATAAGATATGATTAGGGACTGATTGGGTTCAGTTCCAAAACTGATTAGGGATCAGTCTTCAACTGATCTAGTATCAGTCTTCGACTGATTTGCATGTCAGTCCCCAACTGGCATTTGAAGTAGTCAATAGGACTGATTGTTTAAGATAGACGTACAGGAAATTGGGTGAGTGGTGATACTGCTGTATCCTATGAGCAGATACAAGGGGCTATGGGGACTGAACCTATGAGAAAGTGACAAAGGCCACTTGGTAGTATCAGGGGTGTCCTCTTAGTGCAGAGCACTTGTGCTCTGTTGCACAGGGAGTGCTCGAGTGTAGGCATCAGTTGGAGGATGTGAGAGGTTCAAGAATTAAGGGGAAGGTCTTTTTATCAGTCAAATTGAAACTGATATGAGGAAGAGAATCAAGTTTGGAGAGTACTAATTAGGCAGGGGTCTTAGGTCCCTATAGGTAGTGGCCTTTGCTTGGCCTCTATGTGCATTCGGCAGGGGTTTTCTTTTCTTCACTAGGACAACAGTCCAACATGAGGTGGTAAACAGCAGTAAGGATGGGGGATTATCTCTGCAGTAAAGGGTATACCCTATATTGTGTACCTATATGTATATACATTGGTATAGTGGTGTCTTCAATTAGGTACTATATAAACTTAGTAAGGGTTAAGTTAAGCTTTGGTATTCCATCCTGAACTGCCCTATCCTGAACTGCCTAATAATGCCAGAAATGCTGATATTAAGTCATTCAAATTCAACACACCCAAACATAAGCACATGTCACCAATCCATCCTACCAATACACACATAAACATACACACATAAAACAAATACGACACCGACACACTCACTGACACGACACTGACATACTGAAATGAGATAATGGTTCCTTTAGTTAGCTTGCTTATGTTACAATTATATTCTCTGTGAATATCAATCTTACCAGATGACACCCATGATTCGAGCAGTGACACATCGTTTGAGGGAAACACAGATTGCTGAGGTGGCTCCTCCTTTTGTTAAGAAGAAAGTGGCACCGGTAGCTAGTGAGACCGGAAGTTCCATTCATCCAGCACTTGCAGTGGAATGACGCTTTCCCGCCGTCGATCCCACTTATCATAAGATGTTGCGTGATGGTATCATTGAGCGTATGCGTGAGCTGCGTGGTCGTCATTAGTGTAGTTTTATGGATATATTTTGTGTTGGACTATTAGTACTTATTACCAGCTGTACTTGTTTTATGGAGATGAGTTTATGGACTTAATTATGGACTTATTACCAGTTCTACTTATTTTATAGAGATTAATTATGGAGATTAATTATGATCTTATTACCACTTGTTTTATGGAGATTAATTATGCTAAGTATTTTGTGTGGTCAATTCTGATACACTATGGTTATATGGTCATGTCATGCATGTGATATACTATTACCATTTGTTGTATCATGATTACTTGGGATTCTATTTCAATGTTAGGATATGTCATAATTAATGCGCCTATTACTTTTGCAAGTGTTTCAACGAGTGCATGTATCTATCTTACAGAATTATACTCAAATGGATATGGATCTGAATTACTATCTGCGGAATCGTTCTTGGATAAACAACCGTCATCCTGATGACATGTGTGGTATACGGGATGAATTCATAGAGGGTGTACAGCAGTTCCTACAGTTTGCCAAGGCGTTCCCTCAGTACATGGATGTTACCAAAATTAAGTGTCAGTGTGTGAGATGTTGCAACTTGAAATATCATCCAGAAGTGGAAGTCGCGCATCATTTATACTCGAAGGGTTTCACGCTGAATTACTATCAGTAGAGCACGCACGGAGAACTTGTGTCTTTAGCATCGGAGTATGAGCCTTATGTGGATGTCCACAACCACGCTACTTACGACAATGGATTGGTGAACATAGTTTTTGACGCGACGGGGCCTAGTTTTGATCCGGACAATCATAATGCACCTGAGGAGGCACCGAATGCCGATGCTACAAAGTTTATGGAGTTGCTAGAGAATGCAAGGACTCCAATATATCCTGGTTGTGAGGATCATTCATCGTTGGAGGTGGTTACAAGATTGTTGAGCATCAAGTCTAATTTTAATATGTCGCAAGATTGCTACAACCGAGTTATGGAGTTGATTATAGAAATATTACCTGAGGGTGGTAAGTTGCCTAAAGACTTTTCTCAGTCTAAGAGGATGGTGAGATCGCTCTGGATGGAATACGAGAAAATCGATGCATGTCGCAACGGGTGCATGTTGTACTACAAAGACGACAAAGATGAAGATGCCTGCAGATTTTGTGGTGTTGATCTCTACAAGGGCTGTAGTAGAGGAAAGTCTGTCGGTGAAAGGAAGTCTACCGATTCGATGCACTACTTATCGTTGACGTCGCGGTTGCAGCGGTTGTTTATGGTGAAGGAAACTGCAGAAAACATGAGTTGGCATAAGCGAAAACAGACCGAAGGAGTATTGGATCATTCATCTGATGGAGAAGCATAGAAGCACTTTAATCGAGAGTATCCAGATTTTGCTTCTGATTCGTGTAATGTCAGATTGGGTCTCTGCCCCGATGGTTTTATCCCATTCGGACTTTCGGGATCCCAGTATTCGTATTGACCTATGATTGTCACTCCGTACAATCTACCGCCTTAGATGTGCATGAAGACTCCGTATATGTTCCTCACCGTTATTATCCCAGGTTCGAACAATCCGAAAAGGAACATCGATGTGTATTTACAGCCATTGATTTATGAGTTGAATCAGCTGTGGGAAGTAGGTTCCAACACGTATGATGTATCTAGAAAACAAAATTTTCATATACGGACATCACTTATGTGGACCATCAACGACTTTTCGGCCTATGATATATTATCTGGATGGAGCACGCATGGTCGTCTTTCATGTCCGTATTGCATGGACCGCACTAAGGCTTTCCGTTTGAAACACGGATACAAACCATGCTTCTTCGATTGTCATCAACAATTCCTGCCGAAGGATCATCCGTACCGGAGGAACAAGAATGCTTTTCGTGCTGGCGTTGTGGAGAAGGCTAATCCTCCGCCAAGGTGGCCCGGATACACGATATGAGAAGAGGTAAAAGATTTACCAAGAGCTATTGAAGTGCCTGCTACGGGCTACAAGTGTGACGGATTTGGTCGCACTCATAACTGGACGAAGAGGAGTATATTATGTGATCTGCCATATTGGAGCACCAATCTGATTAGACATAACCTTGATGTCATGCATATCGAGAAGAATGTGTTTGACAATATAATTAATACTATAATAGACGTAAAGGGGAAGACAAAAGACAATCCAAAGGCTAGATTAGACTTGGAAGAAATTTGTAGACGTCCTGCATTACATTTGATGGAGGAGGGGAATGGGAAGTTGAAGCAGCCTAAGGTAATTTTCTCACTGGAGAAGGAGGATAAAGTCAGACTTTGTAGGTGGATTCAAGGTCTAAAATTTCCAGACGGGTATGTTTCAAACTTGAGAAGATGCGTCGACCTCAAAGAAAACAAACTGACAGGTATGAAGAGCCATGATTGTCATGTATTCATGGAAAGGTTAATTTCGATTACATTCTGGAAATTATTTTCCCAGGTTGTTTGGGATCCATTGACCGAGCTTAGCATATTCTTCAGAGATCTTTGTTCTACTAAGTTGTTCGTCGATCGTCTAGAAAAGCAGGAAAACGATATTGCGGTAACATTGTGCAAGTTTGAGAAGGTATTTCCTCCTGGATTCTTCAACTCTATGGAGCATTTACTAATTCATTTTTCCTATGAGGCACGTGTTGGTGGGCCCGTTGGCTATCGGTGGATGTACCCGTTTGAGCGACATTTGAACCACTAAAGAGGAAGGTGAAAAACAAGACTCAGGTCGAGGGTTCTATTTGTGAAACCTATATTCTTGAGGAGATTACAAACTTCTGCTCGACGTGTTTCAAACCTTATGTTGCTACGAATAGAATGAGGGCTCCGAAAAATGACGACGGATATCAAGAATCTAATGATGGAATACTGAAAGTATTCAATGCGTCCGGAAAGCCTTCGAAGAAAATAAAGAAGAGATATTTGAATGACGAAGAGCTAAGGGCTACTCAGTTGTTTATATTACTCAATTGCAACGAGGATGAAGTGGAGAAGCTAGAGGGGTAAGTAATTAATGATGAGTTTACGTCATCTCAATGTAATAGTATAAGCTAATATTATTGTACTAACCAGCGGTTGCTTCGTTATTTTTCAGCACATATAATGATAAGTTGAGGTCGGTTAGACCCTACCTAACAGACGAAGCATTAGAACAAGAAATGAGACGTCATTTTCCTTCTTGGTTGAGCGAATATGTAAGCAACTCGGTAATAACTGGCCTCTTCTAATGCAACTGTACAATAAATAACTTACTATCTCTTCTTTGGTATTCAGGTCGATCTTCTAATACAACAGCAACTGCTACGACGAATCCAATAGCAGTACCAGACGGACGATGCTGCGCTCATAGCACGATTGGATAGGCTCGATCGTAGCATTATGGAGCTCAGGGATGCGACTGAGAGGACAGAGCAGGGCATCACTGATCTTAGAACGTCGACAGAGTGCAGTGTGACGGATCTGTTGGCATCACAGCTGTCCATGGGCAAGAGGCTCACGTTGATGCAAGATTCGATGGTTGATAGCAGTACGAGGCTGTTATCTACCATGCATTCTTACCACGAACGACTAGCAGTGTTGGAGCGTTATTGTCCTCCGTGTGCGCCTTTATCGTCGTCGACTCCGCCGACGTCACTACCTTCGACTCCCCCGACGTCACTACCTTCTTCATTGGTGACGATTTCACGGGAGGAGTACGAGATGTTCCTATTCTTGAGGCACGGCAGTGCCCCTCCTCTTCCAGATCTGCAGTAGTCCGAGTTAGGACTATTTTACGAGATTGTAGTGTTTTTTTAGTGTGTGTTTATGTTGTTTCAGTATTGGTTGTAGATTATTTGTTTGTGTAGACTTTCATTATTGGTTGTGGATTCATGTGGATATTGGTTGTATGCTTTGGATATTCATTTATCGACTTTGGATATTTTATCTTGTAGACTTTTACTCTTGTTTGCGTTGATACATATGTATCTTGATGTACCGGTGTTGAGTGTTCCACCGAAGGGGTCGGCGAACCCAGGAAGAAAATATGCTTGTGGTTTTTTTATTACTTATTGAACTGCAGGTAGAAAATATGATTCAGTGGACATTTTGTAATTATTTTTATTTTTTTGTAATTTAGCGACGTTTAGTGACGTTTACTGACGTTTACCGATGCAGCTAAATGTTGGTAAATGTCACTAAATCACCAAGTATAGTGACGTCTACCGACATTTAGCGTCCCAGTTTCCCTCGTTTACAGAGTCGGTGAATGTCGGTAACAACTAGCATACGTCGCTAAAGTCACCGACGTTCACCGACGTCTGAGACGTTGCCATTATTCTGACGTGGCGTCGGTGAACGTCGGTCAATTACTGACGTTTATTGACGGCGGTAAGCGTCGATAATGGCGACGATTATCGACGTTTTGCCTGTCAGCGACATGGCTTTCCACAACCACAGGAAAATATCGCTAAAAATGTCAATAAATACGATTAGCGACATTTTTTGTCATATTAGCGACGAGTTTTGGCGTCGCTAATATGACTTATTCTGGTAGTGATTCATTAGCATGCATCCTGACTACATGACCACTGGTGCTGTGCATCATTTAAGGACTTTTCCATATAGGACTTAATAGGGTATGGGATGTGCCCTTCACCAGGTTGCGAGCCCGAATAAAGGTCCCAATATCGCGTACCACCAAAGTACGCCGATTCTCTCCTAGGCCGACTCGATCCCACCACCGCAGGTACCGTTCGAGGAAATAATACCTTGTATATAAGTTTGCCCATGGTCATGCGAATGCGTGTTCGACTCGATCGTGTTCGAAGTTACATGATAAAAATATTAAGATAAGTAAAGGCAACATTTTATTATCTCATCTTTTCAACATTACCACTTGTTCACTTGGTGATCTCAACGATCCTAAGCCTCATTATTTCTCATTGCATCAATCATTGCAACATTTTTCATATCATTCATTTCTAAGAGGAACAAACAATATTTTATTCATCTCAATAAGACCTGCAGCATTTCATTCATTTCATAGGAACGTTATTCTTTCTTTCATTGCTTATAAGAAAACAGGCAACAACAACAGTTATGCAGAAGGTACATGATTCTAGTATTTCATTCAGTTTATTGGGTCGATAGCATAGCCAGTTCATTTCTTATTCTATCATTCATAAGGCATCTCATTATTCAAGTGTTCTACTTGTTCAGGCAAAGTTAATCATAAAGGCGTTATCAATTTATTCTCAGGCATCAAGTCACACTAGCAGTTCAAATGTGATTCATTCAGCAGTTTACTATTCATATCTTATTCATTTCAATAATTCTCAGCATAAGCATCTCTATTATTCAGCAACTAAAATATGCGACATTTAGGGACAATTCATAGCATCACGTTATTCCATTTATTAAGCATACAGGAATAACGAGGAAGGAAGACAGTTCCACTTGCCTTATATAACGGTCTTCCTGCTCCGATCACACTTATCTTCCAATGGACATAGCTTCACTGACAAGCCACGTTCCAACACTTAATCCGTCTAGCCAGCTAAGAGAGATTGCATTAGTCTCAACTCTCTTGATCTCCAACACAAGTCACGGTCCAACATTCTGATCCCATCCAACAAGCCAACCAAATGCCTCGTGCAGAGCGGGGCATTACATAATATACCACTCAAAAAAGTTTCGTCCTCGAAACTTAAGGAAACAACTCATCTACTAGATTCACTTAGTCACAACGAGTTACCCATTTAGCTTTAATTCAATATTCATTTCAGCACACTCGGTCATCTCAAAATAGCTATCCAACTGTACTATTTTAATCCATCAATGATTCGATCTGTCTATCTCTTTTTTAATTACTTGTAACTTCTCATTGATTCACCAATATTTTTTTTGTATTTCTATCTTGGTCGCAACATATCACTTCATTTGGATCTATACACATATTCTAGGCATCCCTAAAACATATGTACTTCAGCCAACTTTCATGTTAGTACGATTCGATCAGCCACGATATAACTCTTTTCCAAATCCGACTTAGCATCCTTTCAATTGACTTACTACTTTATTCACTTACCACAATTACTATCTTCCAGGCCACAGCACTTAACATCAGGGACAACTCAGGTAAGCTCTCTATCCAAGTATAATATTTCTAACATTCGGTCAAGGATCTAAATTAGAGCCAATCATATCAATAGTTTACAACATGCAATCATATTCCTTCCCAAATCTAACAATATTTCTCACCGAGACAATTCATCTTTTCTAAAAGATACAATCCGACGTCACCCACTATCGATTATCCGAGCCAAAGGTACAATTCTATGCAACAGTCAAGGTTAACGCAGCTACCCGACTATAGATACCGATCCAATATTTTTGTCATGAGCAGTCAATTCCATCTCATGGAATAATTCACTACTCGATACATACAACTCAAGTCTCGTCCCACGATTCTAATTCCCGCTATAGGCCGACACATAATCCTCAAGGGTCAAACATCTTTAAGGTTCATATTGAAGCATATACTTACAACATATCATTCTTAGGTCATACTCATCACCATCTCTCTTTCAATACAAAAAGGTTATCCTACGGTCGCCAATGGTCACCCAACTATTCGGTCAAGTCTCTATGGTTAGCTATACCGACAGCTAAACCTAATCATTCAGGTGACTCTCCTAGAGTGGACGGCTACTAGGGATCATAAAAATTTCTCATTCCTAGGCCAACAGGCAACCGACAATTCTAGGTAGCTCTACCTAAACCTGTGGGATTCAACTCAGCCTGAACAACTAATCGTCATTGTCAGCTATGCCAACAACTGGTCATGCAGCCCACGGTCGCTAGGGTCAAGTATATTTATCCAGGGTCTTCCTCAAGGAAATAATTCCCACAGAGGCTCATTCTAGACTTACCCAACGATTGACTAAGATCGATCTATCAATATTATGGTCAATCCCAATCCGACATATGATTCTCATCGTTCTAATGATCCATCAAATAAATTCCCAATGATTCAATTTCTATTCCAATTCCTTTGTACCCACACGAACCCATAAGCCAAGGCTAACTATTCAAGGGTCATCCATTCCGATAGTTTTAACATAACTATAGAATCATGCTATTCGATCTGTATGACGAAGTCATACCACTAAGTTATAAGCCAACAATCTATATCCCAACCGACATCCATCAATACATTTGTAACCACCACTTTTCTGAAACGAGGATAATTTTGAACTTTTGTATTTTTTTATCATTTAATAATAATATTTAAATAATATTATGATTTTTGGGGATTTTCTTTATTTATTTTATATTATTTAGATGGGTGAATTATGATTTTGGTCGTTGCTAGTTTAACCCTAGAGACTGTTTGACTTAGAGACTAACCATGACCAAGGAGACTCGACCATGTGACTAGATTGGCTAATTACATATTTTTAGGCTAAGGGTATTTTAGTAATTGTGCATTACTTGAATTTTATTAATTTATTGAATAAATTGCTTGTTGTACGGTTTGATTGGTAGCTGAATTGGTGTTTTAGTAGTATAAGTGGTTTGACCTTAGCCAACCATGACCTAGAACCTTAATGCTATATTAGAATTAGATTTATTATCATTAGAATTAATTTAGATTTTATTAGTTAATTTTAGAGTGATTAATTGATTTTTAGCCATTTTGGTCGTTTTGTGATTTTCTAGATATGTTGACTTGTGTTGTGCTAGCAACTGATTTAACCTTAGTGGACATTGTATAGGGGCCTAACCATGCCTTAGAATTGTTATTTTTATTTTTAGAATTTATTTTAGGCATTAGATTATTTTTAAGGACTTAATTGATTTATTTTAGCCTTTTTGCATGCAAGCCTTTAAGCCTTTTTGACTTGGGCCCATTTCTACTTGAGAAGGAGTTTGCCCAAGTGAAACCCTAACCCTAGGAGACCTATTCCTGGCCGCCCAACAGCAGTACCCCCTCCCCCTTTTATTCATTTATGAAGTTTTGAGCCTCCACAAGGAAACCCTAAAAGATTCCCTTCTCCAAAACTCATATTTCCATCATCCGGAGTACGTTTCTTCCCAAACGAACTCCGTTGCACTCATCGAGGAGAGGAGGATCTGCTGGAGCATTTCTAGCGGGGAGGCGGAAGCTTTTGCTTGAGGGAAATCGGTCGACACGACAACCGAGGGGCTCTATACATTGAGTTTTTGACACTCAATAGGTAAACCCTAATCTACCATAGTAAATCTGGAAATTCTCTCATTTTGACCTCCATATAGGTGCGCTAGACTTGCCCACAAAATTTGGTTGGATTTCGATTTCGTTTGACGGCGGTATCGGACACGTGTTCGTCCTTTACGGCACGTGTTCTACGAAATGCCGCTTAGGATAGAAAGTTGCTATTTTTCGATTCTGTCTTCATAGATGTTTAGATAATATTATTTTGATAAACTTTTGTGAAGATGGATTTGGTTTTGACAACGTTGTAACGGCGTTTCGGGCGTCGGACGCACGTGCACGGATCCCGTGTACGAGGCCGTGCGTGCCCTGTTGTCCGCGCATTGTTTCTTGATGCGCAGGCCGTATTTTTGTGTGAAATTTCTTGAGCATGTGGGGGCAACCTCTGTCCCCATGCTCGTAAAATTTTATGGCTTTTCGTTGAGCGAGCGCGGAGAAATCGCGCGTGCACCGCTCAGCCGCACTATATATTCAGCCTGATTTTTGTTGCTGAAACAGACTTCGTGCACGCACACGACGCAACGAAGACCCGTTCCAGGGCCTGGGACACATCGAGCTATACCTAGACTACCCGAAGGACCAACCCCGAGTCATGGCGTGGCCCGACGAGCGAGCCACGAGGGCGGAACCGCGTGCACGAGGGCGCGCGGGCGCGCACGCGTGCAGCAGGCCGCACGCAGGTGCGGGGCTGCGTGGGTCATTTTGGCACTGCATGTCATTGCGTGGCCGTATCCTAGACCTACCCCAGGACTCCCCCCAGCTACGTGCACAAGCACGGGGCTTTTCGTTGTGTGTGCGGCGCTCAAACGAGCGAGAACGCACGCGCAAGTACGCGTTGTCACGCGGTATCGAGAATTTTCAATACGCGTTCTGTGGACACGACATAGACATGATTTCGAACCCGAGAGTATATGAGCACATCACGTGGGTTGAGACCAATGTGTATGCCGAGTTTCGTGGGTTCATTTGGTGTATATCTCGTTTTGGGTCGTTGGGTAAAAAAATGAGTTTTCTTTTAAATAAATTTTTTTAGTTTAAATGCGATATTTTGATTTCCAGCTATTTAGCTTTTAAAATCTGAGTATTCAGTACGTATATGAGGTTTCGGGTTTGTGGGAACCAACTTTTGGTTTTGTTTCATAATTTTCCATCATTTATGAGTATATATGCTTTCCTAGTAGCTATGTATATGTATATTTAACTATATGCATTAGAAAACCCTGTTGAAACCCATTGTTACTACATATATGTTGAGGATGGGTCGAGGGGGATTTAATTCCAGACTTTTGACTCTTTAAATTATCTCAAACCATTGCCAATCTTTTCATTTGAGCATTTGTGTGTGTGTGTGTGTGTGTATATATATATATATATATATATATATATATAATATATATATATATATATATAATATATATATATGTATATTTTATATATATATATATATATATATATATATATATATATATATATATATATATATATTTTATATATATATATATATATATATATATATATATATATATGTATATATATATATTTTATTTTTATTTTTTTGTGTGTGTGTGTGTGTGTATATATATATATATATATATATATATATATATATATATATATATATATATATATATATATATATATATATATATAAGTAGTATATATATATATATATATATATATATATATATATATATATATATATATATATATATATATATATATATATATATATATATATATATATATATATATGTAAGTAGTATATTAAATTGTGGTATACCATGGTTGTGTTTGCTGTTTTTAATCTCAGAATTTACTCTATTCAGTAATCTCCAGGTCTCTCACACACACACAATCATTTGTTAGAATATGGTTTGGCTTGTATTGTAAATACACATGTGTGTATATACCTATATGTATATTGCTATTTATGCTTGAGAACCCTCTTAGAATAGATCGTAGTTGTGGTAGTAACTATAGGAGTCCTAGGACAGATTTAGTTTGTCATTTTGAGCCTAGTTTAGTCGAATTGGCCGACAAGTTGACCAAATTGACAAAAGTCAACTTGGGGTCAAACTTGATCCAATTGACCAGCGTTGACCAGGTTTGACCAGAGTTGACCGAGGGTTGACTTTGACCAAAAGGGATCTAGAAGCATGTAGTCTTGCATTGTAGCTATTTTTTTTTATATTGTGGACTTGGTTGTGACATGTGTATACTTTAAATAGGTTTATATTGCCCCAGTTTAGCTACACTTCATCATCAGCAGTTTAGTTTGCCATGCGAGTATATTCTCTGATCTTTTCATACTTTTTTGGATATGTTCTCTTGTTATAGACTAGTATACTTGATGCTGACACGATGTTCACACGGATTAGTACCCTCTGGATCTTTTCATGCATTGTTATCCCCTCGGATACATCGAGTATATCATGTTCATGTACTTTATCGTGGCCATCATGTACTCTATGTATTCATATTTATCCATGTGCACTCATGTGTTATTCATGTACACTCATGACCACATGAGCCCCATATATAAAGTAGTTGTTATCCATGTGCAATAACATATCATGTCTTAATCCTTGTGTATTGATTGGGGGCAGGGAGAGTGTAATTGGTTATGTGATCATTATCCCCAGTAGGTATCCATGTGCAACTCCATAGTTTATCCATGTGCAACCCAAACCGTTTACATAACCAATTCATGCTCTAAATCACGTAGATAGTTACCGTTCTCTATTTATCGTATTATATCTCATCTTATAGTCTCTCTCTCTTGTTGATTTTCTTTACAACGGTTTATGTATAGTTTTCTATAGCTTGCTTTATATATCCAAACCTGATAAGAACTGTTATGAGAGATATGTGCTCGTTCCGTCCTGACTGGGCATGTTAAAAATTTTACAGGTGATGATGAAGAGTTCTTCCCTACTTATTATGGCATTGGCTTAGATGACACTGGTAACGTGGACCCTCAGGAGAATCCAACAGTTGCTGAGGACTTGCCCATAGTCTAGCTGTGACTTAGTACTTTATTTGTCTTTCTATTTGAGACATTATGAGTTGTACTTGAGATTTATTCTGGTGGTTTACACCTAGACTTCTATTTATGTTGTGACTCTCTTGTGATTTTTTATTCTATTCTATCTTAGTGTCGTGATTGAGTACTTATTATTTACCCTCCATTGAGAGCTTATTCTAGACTGTATTAGATATTGTGACTCAGGACAGTGTTCTACCGCCGACACTGCGGCGTAGGCTGGGCGTATTCACTTCTCGTGTCCTTTCATTGGGTACGGGTCGTGACATATTTTTAGTGGTGGCCCATGCAGGTCGACAATCACAACTAGTGTGATTCGTAGTGGTACTCGAACTAGAGTATCATTACACCTGCAGTAGGATATAAGATATAAGTTAAGGTACTCAATCACATTAGGAAAACTCTTATCAAACTCTTGCTGTTAATTGTCTCCTTTTAAAAACAACTGTCCTCCTTTGATGATTTCGTTTCTTTTTCAGTAATTGATTCCTTGTTTGATCGGTCTTCAAGATAGTTATGGAGACACGATTTCATCTCTCCGGTATATGCAGGACCAGATTCGTATTAGTGTGATGTCGTGATAGTACGACAATTTAGTTGTACTACTCCGAGCCTGCTACAGGGTATAGGAAGCAAAGTGTTAGAATGAGAGGATACCCAATCACTGTTAGGATTCCCTGAGAGATTCCTGGGACGACCCCTGAGAATCTTATTTTAACTTCGATCTGAAATCTTTTTCCTAATTGATTCACCCATTACTCATTTGATTCACTCATTGTTATTGAATTTGATTTTGATGGATTCATTGTTGACTTTTGAACCTTGTTGATTAGTTGTTGACTTTGAGTTTGTATTTAAATATATTTATTTTTATTTTATTTGGAATTTAGGGTATAACCTGATAACATATACTTGATAAGGACAGTGAGAAAGGTAAATGTCTACTTGATTTGTGGAGTTAAAATTTATCGCAGTCATACTAGCTAGCACGACAAGGACGTAGAGCCTGATTTTAGATATATTATCCTAGTTATGGAATTTAGTTTTTCTTGCAGCCATACCGGTTGGCGAGGTAAGAATTCTAAATAACATGATTATAGGGTGTATACCTTAGTTACGGACTCTATTATTCATTGCAGCTATGCTTACTGGCGTGGCAAAATTTTAGTAACATGATTTCAGGAAGACGTGTATGGTTATCAGATTATATCTCAAATTCCTTCATTCCTTTGAACAGATGAGCAAGAACAGGTTTTATCATTATTTCTTTCTTGCCATTATTTCTCGTATTCTCATTTTTTCCTTATCTTAGTTAACTCTATCCCAATTACATCAATCACCATCTCATGTCTAATTCTGTCATCTATACTTTGGAACTTTTGAATCTTCTTACCTTTCTACCTTGGAAAGGTCAAGGAAGTGACGTAAATCATCTAGCTCGAAAAGGACGTAATTTGTTATCTCATGATAATCTAGGTAGGGATATAAAAAGTTGGTCATTGATATAGAATTTTGAGATAGGGATGTGGTAAAAAGTGAGAAAAAAATCAAGAGATTTATATTATCCATCTAGGAACGATCACACACAGAAAAATATTTGGATGTAGATAATAGATGCATTTCTTAGCTGACGAGGATATTCGAGGTCGACATAGTTGAGGACTTGGATAAATTTTGGTTATTGATTCTTGAGACGTTTACTTTAAGTCTATGATGTTAAATTTACGGACTTGGTACGGGAGAAGAGATTTTAACTGTATTCGATGATAATATGAAATTGAATATGATATTGCAAGAAAACGGTTAAGAGCAGAAAGAACGCAAGGATTTTTTTTGAATTAAAGAATATATAGAGATTTTTGAGAAAATTTTAAATTTTAAGGAGAATAATATTTGAGGGTGTACGTTGAAGGAAATATGAAGGTTGATTTTAATGGAGAATAAGTTTTGTAAGGTCTAGTAGTTTCAGATTGAACAACACGAGGAGAGTAATTTGAACAAGTTTAAGGATTTCAAAAAACTTGATTTAGAGGTTTCGGATCAAATTCGAGACAAGGTGGAAGAATTTGGATTTAAAGATGATTAAGTGGTTAATATTGAGTGCTAATAAATAAAAGGGTATGCTTTATAAATAATGTTTAGGAATTAAAAAATTGAGCCTATGATGATCATGACAAGATCCAATCTTCATAACAAAAGGGTATAAATTCTTGGTGATAGTCATATAAAGGTTAATTTTCATATTTGGACTTATGAGATATGGATATGATTGACAAATGATGATTAGATAAGCTTGATAGTATCAGAGAGAGATGATTAACTTGACTTCCCTATGAAACCTTGTCTTCTATTTTCCCTATCAAAAGGAGAAAATTGACTTATTCCATATCCTTGAATTATCCTTTAAATTTTTTTCCAATATCATTGAACAATAACTCCATTAATCACAACCAATCGACTTTGGTCATCTTTTCTTATCATATTAAAATCTGGGTCGTACTCAATTGAATTAAATTTAATTATGACCTAGATCTTCATCCTTGGATGCTCGTGCTCAGACTTTGATAACCTTGTTCCCCATCTTTCCCAAGTCTTGATTTACCAAGAGATTGATCAACTTAGATCGTTCCGAGACTAACTTTTCTTTTATATATATCGTATTGGATTTCAATGTTCGTGATTTAAACTTTCGATTTTGATCATCTTTAAAATAGTAACTCTATATAGTTAATTCCAGTTGTTTTTTTTTATATATAATCATCAGTTTTCATATAGGATGATAGACTACCTTACAGTCTGATGACTTTTTATCTATCCTTATCTTTTTCAGAATAGCACCCATGACAAGAGTCTGTCCCCAGTGCACAACTACAGTTTCGGATGAGACCGAGATTGTACTTCCACCTTCTATTGCTCAGGAGGTGTTAGCAGCCTCATCGGAGAATTCTCCCACATCTCCTATCCTTTATGAGAGGGCTGCAGTTCAGCCGAAGACTAAGGGCCTCCCTTTGCCTCCTGGAGTGGTACCCCATGCCATTCCTGATGGGGCTCATATTTATAGACTTCTTCAGGATGTGTGGGAGGTACAGAGACTTCAGGCTGAGCTTATGAGAGTGCAGAGTCTCAGTATCCAACTGTTGTGGGATTACATGCATTCGAAGGGAGAGCCTAGTCCTCAGAGAGCGAGGAGAAGTTTATACCCAGATCCTTAGGAGTACCCCCGGCTTCCAACCTAGACCAGCCTATCCAGTTCAGATTCCTGTCCAACAGAGGCCAATTGAGCGAGTGCCTACCTGTGCCTTCTGTAAGAAGCGTGGGCACGTATGGAAGGGCCGTAGGAAGAGACTAGGATTGTACCTATTTTGTGGGTCAACTGCACAAGATACGAGGCGGTCCTACTACACCTGCCCCTAGTCGAGGCCTACCTCCGGGAGAGAGTTCCAGCTACCAGACCTAGTAGAGGTGAGTTCTTCACCTATACCTTATCTTATCGTCATGATTACTGTACCCTACCATATTGTTTGTATGTTTGATGCCTTACGACTACTTTTGATCTAGTATGACTATATTGGCTAGATGATGAGACCCCAGACTAATATTACCTGCCATAACCCTGTATGATTTCTTTTCAACTGTACGATTTAGATAAGTTTTCTTAAGACCATGATTGTTGGGGATTTGACCTAGAAAGAGTAGGATCATCTTAATTTCGAGGACGAAATTATTTTAAGGAGGGTAGACTTGTAACCACCACTTTTCTGAAACGAGGGTAATTTTGAAATTTTGTAAGTTTTATCATTTAATAATAATATCTAAATCATATTATGATTTTTGGGGATTTTCTTTATTTATTTTATATTATTTAGATGGGTGAATTATGATTGTGGTTGTTGCTAGTTTAACCCTAGAGACTGTTTGACTTAGAGACTAATCATGACCAAGGAGACTCGACCATGGGACTAGATTGGCTAATTACATATTTTAGGCTAAGGGTATTTTAGTAAATGTGCATTACTTGAATTTTATTAATTTATTGATTAAATTGCTTGTTGTACGGTTTGATTGGTAGTTGAATTGGTGTTTTTGTAGTATAAGTGGTTTGACCTTAGCCAACCATGACCTAGAACCTTAATGCTATATTAGAATTAGATTTATTATCATTAGAATTAATTTAGATTTTATTAGTTAATTTTAGAGTGATTAATTGATTTTTAGCCATTTTGGCCGTTTTGTGATTTTATAGATATGTTGACTTGTGTTGTGCTAGCAACTGGTTTAACCTTAGTGGACATTGTATAGGGGCCTAACCATGCCTTAGAATTGTTATTTTTATTTTTAGAATTTATTTTAGGCATTATACTATTTTAAGGCTTTAATTGATTTATTTTAGCCTTTTTGCATGCAAGCCTTTAAGCCTTTTTGACTCGGAAGAAAGAGTTGGCCCAAGTGAAACCCTAACCCTAGGAGACCTATTCCTAGCCGCCCAACAGCAGTACCCCTCCCCCTTTCATTCATTTGTGAAGTTTTGAGCCTCCACAAGGAAACCCTAAAAGATTCCCTTCTCCAAAACTCATATTTCCTTCATTCGGAGTCTGTTTCTTCCCAAACGAACTCTGTTGCACTCGTCGAGGAGAGGAGGATCTGCTGGAGCATTTCTAGCGGGGAGGCGGAGGCTTTTGCTTGAGGGAAATCGACCGACACGACAACCAAGGGGCTCCATACATTAAGTTTTTGACACTCAATAGGTAAACCCTAATCTGCCATAGTAAATCTGGAAATTCTTTCATTTTTGCATCCATATAGGTGCCCTAGACTTGCCGACGATATTTGGTTGAATTTTGACTTCGTTTGATGGCGGTATCGGACACGTGTCGGTCCTTTACGGCACGTGTTCGACGAAATGCCGCTTAGGATAGAAAGTTGTTGTTTTTCGATTCTATCTTCATAGATGTTTAGATAATATTATTTTGATAAACTTTTGTGAAGACGGATTTGGTTTTGACAACGTTGCAGCGGCGTTTCGGGCGTCGGACGCACGTGCACGGATCCCGTGTTCGAGGCCGTGCGTGCCCTGCTGTCCGCGCGTTGTTTCTCGATGCACAGGCCGTATTTTCGTATGAAATTTCTTGAGCACATGGGGAAAACCTCTGCCCCCATGTTCGTAAAATTTTACGGCTTCTCGTTGAGCGAGCGCGGAGAAATTGCGCGTGCACCGCTCAGCCGCACTGTACATTCAGCCTGGTTTTTGTCGCTGAAACGGACTTCGTACGCGCACACGACGCAACGAAGACCCATTCCAGGACCTGGGACACGTCGAACTATACCTAGACTACCCGAGGGACCAACCCCGAGTCGTGGCATGGCCCGACGAGCGAGCTACGAGGGCGGAACCGCGCGCACGAGGGCGGGCAGGTGCGCGCGCGCAGCAGGCCGCGCGCAGGTACAGGGCTGCGTGGGTCATTTTGGCACGGCATGTCGCTGCCTGGCAATGTCCTAGACCTACCCCAGGAGCCCCAGCTACGTGCACAAGCACGGAGCTTTTCGTTGTGTGTGCGGCGCTCAAACGAGCGAGAACGCACGCGCAAGTACGCGTTGTCATGTGGTATCGAGAATTTTCGATTTGCGTTCTATGGACACGACACGGACACGATTTTGAACCCGAGAGTATACGAGCACGTCACGTGGGTCGAGACCAACGTGTATGCCGAGTTTTGCGGGTTCATTTGGTGTATATCTCATTTGGGTCGTTGGGTGAAAAAAATGAGTTTTCTTTAAAATGAATTTTGAGTTTAAATGCAATATTTTGATTTCCAGCTATTTAGCTTTTAAAATCTGAGTTTTCAGTACGTATATGAGGTTTCGGGTTTGTGGGAACCAACTTTTGGTTTTGTTTCATAATTTTCCATCATTTATGAGTATATATGCTTTCCTAGTAGCTATGAATATATATATTTAACTATATGCCTTAGAAAACCCCGTTGAAACCCATTGTTAATACATATATGTTGAGAATGGGTCGAGGGAGATTTAATTCCAGATTTTTGACTCTTTAAATTATCTCAAACCATTGCCAATCTTTTCATTTGAGCATTTAAAAATATATATATATATATATATATATATATATATATATATATATATATATATATATATATATATATATATATATATATATAGTTTTCTTATTTTGTATATATGTATATAAGTAGTATATTAAATTGTGGTATACCATGGTTGTGTTTGCTGTTTTTAATCTCAGAATTTACTCTATTCAGTAATCTCCAGGTCTCACACACACACACAATCATTTGTTAGAATAGGGTATGGCTTGTATTGTAAATACACATGTGTGTATATACCTATATGTATAATTTATGCTTGAGAACCCCCTTAGAATAGATCATAGTTGTGATAGTAACTATAGGAGTCCTAGGACAGATTTGGTTTGTCATTTTGAGCCTAGTTTAGTCGAATTGGCCGACAAGTTGACCAAATTGACAAAAGTTAACTTGGGGTCAAACTTGATCCAATTCAACTCAAACGAACTCCAAATGACCTAGAATTTTGTGCATGACCTAAAAATTAGTAGACGGACTAGTTGACCAGCGTTGACCAGGTTAGACCAGAGTTGACCGAGGGTTGACTTTGAGCAAAAGGGACCTAGAAGCATGTAGTGTAACACCCTGTTTTCTGAAATTGGGGTATTTTTGAAAATTTATTATTTTATTATTTATTAGTAGTATTTTAGTCATGGTATGATTTTCTGGTGATTTTAGTTAAGTTAAGCCATTTCTAAAGTCATGCTAAGTCATGACTTATGATCTTGTGATTTTGTTAGTATAACTTAGTGTAAACCCTAGTTTTTCTTAACCTATAAGTTGCCATGACCATGAGAGCCTAGCCATAGGCTTAGAACACCAAATTAGTGATTTTTAGCCTAAAGGGTATTTTGGTAATTTTCTAGGAATTATTTGGAATTATTTGGATTATGTGATTTATTATTATTTAATTAGTTGATTAGTGTCATGTTAGCTTCTAACCTAGTTTAGCACTAATCTAGAGGTTAGTTACTAACCTAGAATGATAAGGGGATAGATATTAGTCATAGGATAAAGTGAGATAAATATCTAGTTTACCTTTATTTGATATTTTGCTTAAACCATGCAAAATATCAAGCCTTTACCATGAAAGTCCTTGCCTTAACCTAGAAGCAAGCCTAGGACACCCCCCCTGCTATGGCCGGCCAAGGACCCCCCCCCCCTTGGCAGCCCACCATCCTATATTAACCCCATTGCTTTCATTCATGGCCATTTACATGAAATTAAACCTAGAAAAATCCTATTTCTTCAAACCTACACAACTTGATCAATTTTGATCTAAATCACCTCTAGTTTCTTGCATTGGACTCCCCTACACTAGAGGGTACTAGTTAGGGCCTGCTATCAAGGAAATTGAAGGGCTTTGGGCATCACCAAGTGGAAGAACACCCCCCCTACTTGGGTATTTTCTTGATTTTTCACCAAATAGGTAAATGTCCATAAACCATGTTAATTTTGTGTTTTCTCTTCATATTTGCATGCATCTAGGTACTAGGGTACTGTAGGACAAATTTGGTGAAGGTTTGAGTTGGTTTGGTGTCCGTATCGGACACGTATCCTAGACTAGGAAACTGTGTTTGTTGAAATGCCACAAAGAACTGGTTTTTATTAAAATGTGAAACAAAATATGTTTTTGGGTAGCCCTAGACACCTAGGTCACAACCCCACTGGACTGAACACAAAATTGGGTCGTGTTCGTGTCCAAATCGGACACGAATCCACTGCACGAGGCCCTCGTGCAGTGCCCTGCTACCACCCCCTTAGTTCTCACAGTACAGACCACTAGGACACACCAAAATTGGTGGACACGAGGGGGCAGTGTCTGCGCACATGCCCCCAAAATTTTAGGACACCTCGTGTCGTATCGAGGACACGAGGACACGTGCACTGGTCGTGCACTGTCGTGCACGCGCACAGTCCAGTCGAAAGTTCGACTTGGACACGGCCTTCGTATCGCATGGACACGAGTCGAGGACACCTCGTGTTTGCACGAGTGTGTAGCCCTATACCTGGGCTACACGTGGACATGACCATGAGGCCCCACGTGGCTCGTGTCGTGTCCACGAGGCGTGTGACTCACTGTACGACGCAGTGCCAAACGCGCACATCAGTCGTGTTTTCACGACTGATACGGCTCTCGTGTCGACACTGTGAGACACATGGACACGGTGCAGGGGGTTGGACACGTGCCCAACCCCTAGGCGTACCTTCGTGCACGAGCACGAGACACGGGTGCAAGTGTGTCGTGTCCTAGAGTTAAGTGCACACGTGCACGACACTGCGTGTGTGTGCGTATCTTGATTTACCCGATTGGGTTTTTGGGCGGTTGGACACGTTGTGTCATGTCGTGGTGGACTCCTAGGGACACTAGACACTAGAGGACACCTAGGGGCTCAGTTACCAACCCTTTGATTCGGGTCTTAGCTCGATTTGTAGGAGAAATTGGGTTTGCCTACTGTCAAGTGTACAGTGCAAATTTTTCCAGATTTTGTATTAATTCCCAGTTTTCAAAAGTGATTTTCAAATCTATTTTTGATATGTTTATACATGTATATATGTATTTTTAGTGTATAAACATGTAGTATATAGGTATGTGTGAGTGTGGGTGAATTTTGAGGGTATTTGGGTAAGTAAATAGGTAGTTGTGATGTATATATACATATATGTATATATGAATTGTGTGTGTGTGTATTTTCTGTGGGGGGGGGGGCAATTCTTGTTCTCAGGAAAACTGAGAACACCTTCCTCCTGTCCACTGTCCAGTCACCCCCATTTTCCCCTCTCTCTCACTGTCATGTTTTCCCTCTTTCACTTTATGTCTCTCTCTCTATGTCCCTCACTTTCCTCTCTTTATATATGTATAGTATATATATAAGTTTTATATATATAGATATATATATTGATATATATATATATATATATTTGTTTTAGGTCACATATATAGTGTATCATATGTATGTGGGTTTTTGGGTATGGTATATATGGTATTCCCATATAGGTATATAGATAGTAGATTGATGTGTATATATATATTTATATATATAGATATATATATATGTATAACTTGCTAAGTCTAGGTTTATATAGAAACCTATAATTACTAGCCTATGGAACCCTAAGAATAGCCTATGGCCTAGGCTACTAGCCTATGGCTTGGGGGCTAACTCAATTTGACCTAATGGCCCAAAACCCAACTTGTTAACCTTTGTTGACTAAAGGTTGACCAAAGTCAACCTTAGGTCAAACCTTGACCTAAATGACCTAGAATTGACCTACAATGACTAGTTTAAACTAGTTTGACTAAAACCCTAACTAGTTGACTAAGGTTGGCCTAACTTTGACTAGTTTGACTAGTCTGACCATGTTTGACTTAATTACCTTATTGACTGGTCTTTGTTTCACCAATACCTTAGTTGGTCTAAGTTTGACCTAGACTTGATCCAGATTGATCATGTTGACTAGTATTTGACTTGTTTGACCTTGTTTGACCTTATTGACTTAGTTTGACTTCCTGTGACCTAGTTTGACTATTAGAGTTGACCAAGAGTTGACTTTTGACCAGATTGACCTAGAATCATGTAGTGTGCATTGTATACTTTATTTTTACCATTGTGGATACATTACGACTTGTATTGCTCTGATTAGGAGCCATACACCTCTCCTCAGACAGTATATCTTCTTCAGACATTCAGTTATCAGGCGAGTACATTCTCTGACTGTTTCATATTTGCCAGGATTTATATTCTTGTTCTAGATTACTTTACTTAATGCTGACACGATTGTCATCACGGATTGGTACTATATGGATCTTTTCATGAGATGTTATCCCCTTCGGGAGCATCAGATACAGCATGTTTGTGCTTTTCACGAATTATCATGTATCTCTATGCTTTCATAGATTCACGAATCGCTTGTGACTCATGTACTCTCATGCTCATAGAGCCTCTCATGAATCTCCTATTTATGGGCTTATCATGAATCTTAACATAACTTGAATGGATCCTTGTGTATTGATTGGGGATGGGGGAGTAGAAATAGTCATGTGGATATTACCCCAGTAGCTGTAGTCATGAATCACTCCTAGCTGTAGTCATGAATCTCCTATGCTATTTCACATGTCTATATTTTACTCTGACTCACTAGACACTGCTAGTTCTCTATTATAGTAGATATTTCATTACAGTTATCTCTTTTGCTACATGTATCTTCCTTCAGCGTTTTCTGTATTTTACTCTATTACATGCTTTATATCTCCTATCATACTATGTACTGCGTGAGATGTATTGTGCTCGTTCCTGTCCTGATTGGACCTGTTGAAAATATTACAGAGGATAAGGATGAGGCCCTGGTGTCTACCTATTATGGAGCAGGACTAGATGACACTTATGTTGTGGACCCTCAGCAGGATCCACCTGCAGCTGAGGACGTTGCCCCAGTAGTCTAGATTAGTATAGCTAGATTGTCTTTCTGTATTATCTTTTTGTCTCACCTCTGAGTTGTATTTTGAGATGTTGAGATATGTAGACTCTTAGACTTATTATATTATGAGTTGACATTCTGATGTTATGTTATCCTAGACACTTGGACTTATTTCATCTATTGTACTGTCTCTTTGAGTTACCATCTGTCTATCTATCTATCTTCCATTTCTCTACTTAGATGTGATTGAGATTATTTTCTGTTTGTCACCTCCATTCGGAGAGTATAAACTGTACAGGTACTTTATATTGTTAGATGATTAACCTAGGACAGCGTTCTACCGCCGACACTGCGGCGTAGGCTGGACGTACCCACTTCTCGTGCCCTGACTCTAGGGTGCGGGTCGTGACACGTTTTTAGTGGTGGCCCATGCAGGTCGAGTTTATGTAGTGGTATTCGAACTAGAGTATCACTACAGCCTGTGATAGGATTTAAGGAATAGGCTTAGAGAGAGTGGTTACTCAATCACAATTAGGAAATTTCCATGGATTTGAATCTACTGACTATTGTTCAAATCTATATAATCTATTTCATATTGTCCTTTTGATACTATCATCCTTGTACCGTTATTGACTTCCTTATTGATCTGTCTTCAGGATGGTGGAGACACGATCACAGCGTCTCGGTCCAGGTGACACCACTGAGAGGTCTGCCACCTCTCGTCCAGCTCACCAGGACCCGGGGACCACAGCTCCCCTTACTCCAGCTCATGTGGGAGCTTCTGCCACATTTGGGGGTGCACCTCTACTTATTCAGGGGACCATCCCAGCTACCCCAGATATGCCTCCCCCGCAGTTTCGTCAGCCACAGTTTCAGCAGCACCAGCAGCACCAGCCGCAGTTCCAGCCGTCGATGCCATCTGGTTTAGTGGATGCTGCAAAGATGTTTTCATACTTCCAGCATTTCCTAGAGTCGCAGCAGGCTCAGCAGCAGCGTCATACGACGGAGTTTACCAGGGGCATAGATGAGGTTCATCAGCTGGCTAGAGCGACGATAGAGAGGTTGGCTGTCCAGCCGCAGGAAGGATTGGGACAGCCGCGACAGCAGAGGATTTCGGGCATTCAGGACTTCAAGAAGATGAACCCCAGGGACTTCTTGGGGACAGAGGGGATTCTTTATGCTGATGACTGGATTGAGCACATTGAAGAGATCTTCCGACTGGCGGAGATACCAGCCGGACTCCAGATAGAGGCAGCAGCCAGCCAGATGCGGGATCTTGCCCGTACCTGGTATCAGACGGACCCGAGAGTAGGCACTCCAGGGCAGACATGGAGAGTTTTCAAGGAACTCTTCAAGGAGAAGTTTTTCTCGGATCAGGCAGTCGGTGCTTTGGAGACCCAGTTCGAGAACCTGGTTCAGGGGAACCAGACTGTAGAGGAGTATTCCTGTGAGTTTTGCCGGTTGAGCAGATTTGTGGAGGGCCTTAGCGAGACAGCAAAGGCGAGGAGGTTCAGGAAGGGCTTGGTCAAGGAAGTCAAGTCCTTCACCAAGAGTGACAGGAATGCCACCTTTGAGGATATTCTAGCAGGAGCGATGGCGGCTGAGGATGATCTTGAGCTGAAGCTCAAGAGGGGCCGTGATACACAGGGAGCAGGCAACAGTGGAGGTCAGGCCAAGAGGCCTCACTATCAGCATCAGCAGAGGCAGCCACAGCAGTATCAGCAGCCGAGACAGCATCAGCAGGCCCCGAGACAGCAGACTACCAGTTGTCCCTACTGTAAGAAATCGGGACATGGATGGGGAGAGTGCAGGAAGAGGTTGGGCTCGTGTCTACTATGTGGGGCAGCAGACCACCAGCTCAGGGAGTGTTCCCAGTTCACAGGCAGAGTAGCACTGGGAGCAGCACCAGGAGCAGAAGCCAAGGCTCCGGTAGGACAGCAGCAGAGAGGACCGTTACAGCCACAGCAGCAGAGATTTTTACAGTTCCAGCAGCAGGCTGGAAGAGGTCAGCAGGGGCGTGCTTACGCCATGACAGTTGAGGATGCTCAGGCAGTTGGCGATGTGCTTGCAGGTCCTGTTATTCTAAATCCCATTCCCACCTTGCTTCATTATATCTATCTTAAAATCCAATTCCATCTGCTCCTACCTGTTCTTTATTAGTTATCAGTTTTGACCTGTTAGTTCTTTTGATTTTGTCGATTGTTGTTGTTTCTTCATCTCTTACTTAGGAGTAGGAGTAGGAGTAGGAGTAGTTTAGTTGTTAATGTAATTCTTGACTAAACTCTTTTGTCAAGAATTTTTCCCTTAAATAAATTAATGTATATGCTATGCCTTTTTGATAGAGTAGCTCTGACCATAGAATGGTAGCCCTTTTAGCCCTATGATTTATTGTTTCCTTATTTTCCCAGTCTATACCTATGACCAGGACTGTCCCACCTAACCTGTCCTTTACACTACTATTTCATCATGATTTTTGGTTCAATTTAGGCCATAGACTTTTCCCACTCTGAATTATGATCATCGTAGATACATTATCGTGACTTTTAAATTTGGAGCACAAGACTAGTTGTTTTCTCAAAACTGACTTCACATACATGACCTAGACATGACATACTACACCCATGACCTTAGTGTCCCACTCAGGCATACCATCGTGTGCTTCATTTGCTTAGTACGATTTCCTGACCCGAGACTCCATCCTGATTTACCCCATGGAGTTACTTTTGGCTTCGATTTGAATTCAGGACACCTTATGACCTGAAACTGCCAGCCAATTTTTGGACATGACCCTGTATAGGTCTACTACCCATATTTTGCTTGTTGACCTTGTATGTTGCCTAAGTAGTGGCTTCGTCCTTGATTGTTGGAGGTTTGACCTAGAAGGAGTACGACCATCTAAATTTCGAGGACGAAATTATTTTAAGGTGGGTAGACTTGTAACACCCTGTTTTCTGAAATTGGGGTATTTTTGAAAATTTATTATTTTTATTATTTATTAGTGGTATTTTAGTCATGGTATGATTTTCTGGTGATTTGAGTTAAGTTAAGCCATTTCTAAAGTCATGCTAAGTCGTGACTTATGACCTTGTGATTTTGTTAGTATAACTTAGTGTAAATCCTAGTTTTTCTTAACCTATAAGTTGCCATGACCATGAGAGCCTAGCCATAGGCTTAGAACACCAAATTAGTGATTTTTAGCCTAAAGGGTATTTTGGTAATTTTCTAGGAATTATTTGGAATTATTTGGATTATGTGATTTATTATTATTTAATTAGTTGATTAGTGACATGTTAGCTTCTAACCTAGTTTAGCACTAATCTAGAGGTTAGTTACTAACCTAGAATGATAAGGGGATAGATATTAGTCATAGGATAAAGTGAGATAAATATCTAGTTTACCTTTATTTGATATTTTGCTTAAACCATGCAAAATATCAAGCCTTTACCATGAAAGTCCTTGCCTTAACCTAGAAGCAAGCCTAGGACACCCCCCCTTGCTATGGCCGGCCAAGGACCCCCCCTTGGCAGCCCACCATCCTATATTAACCCCATTGCTTTCATTCATGGCCATTTACATAAAATTAAACCTAGAAAAATCCTATTTCTTCAAACCTACACAACTTGATCAATTTTGATCTAAATCACCTCTAGTTTCTTGCATTAGACTCCCCTACACTAGAGGGTACTAGTTAGGGCCTGCTATCAAGGAAATTGAAGGGCTTTGGGCATCACCTAGTGGAAGAACACCCCCCTACTTGAGTGTTTTCTTGATTTTTCACCAAATAGGTAAATGTCCATAAACCATGTTAATTTTGTGTTTTCTCTTCATATTTGCATGCATCTAGGTACTAGGGTACTGTAGGACAAATTTGGTGAAGGTTTGAGTTGGTTTGGTGTCCGTATCGGACACGTATCCTAGACTAGAAAACTGTGTTTGTTGAAATGCCACAAAGAACTGGTTTTTATTAAAATGTGAAACAAAATATGTTTTTGGGTAGCCCTAGACACCTAGGTCACAACCCCACTGGACTGAACACAAAATTGGGTCGTGTTCGTGTCCAAATCGGACACGAACCCACTGCACGAGGCCCTCGTGCAGTGCCCTGCTACCACCCCCTTAGTTCTCACTGTACAGACCACTAGGACACACCAAAATTGGTGGACACGAGGGGGCAGTATCTGCGCACATGCCCCCAAAATTTTAGGATACCTCGTGTCGTATCGAGGACACGAGGACACGTGCACTGGTCGTGCACTGTCGTGCACGCGCACAGTCCAGTCGAAAGTTCGACTTGGACACGGCCTTCGTATCGCATGGACACGAGTCGAGGACACCTCGTGTTTGCACGAGTGTGTAGCCCTATACCTGGGCTACACGTGGACATGACCACGAGGCCCCACCTGGCTCGTGTCGTGTCCACGAGGCGCGTGACTCACTACACGACGCAGTGTCAAACGCGCGCATCAGTCGTGTTTTCACGACTGATACGGCTCTCGTGTCGACACTGTGAGACACGTGGACACGATGCAGGGTATTGGACACGTGCCCAACCCCTAGGCGCACCTTCGTGCACGAGCACGAGACACGGGTGCAAGTGTGTCGTGTCCTAGAGTTAAGTACACACGTGCACGACACTGCGTGTGTGTGTGCGTATCTTGATTTACCCGATTGGGTTTTTGGGCGGTTGGACACGTTGTGTCGTATCGTGGTGGACTCCTAGGAACACTAGACACTAGAGGACACCTAGGGGCTCAGTTACCAACCCTTTGATTCGGGTCTTAGCTCGATTTGTAGGAGAAATTGGGTTTGCCTACTGTCAAGTGTACAGTACAAATTTTTCCAGATTTGTATTAATTCCCAGTTTTCAAAAGTGATTTTCAAATCTATTTTTGATATGTTTATACATGTATATATGTATTTTTAGTGTATAAACATGTAGTATATAGGTATGTGTGAGTGTGGGTGAATTTTGAGGGTATTTGGGTGAGTGAATAGGTAGTTGTGATGTATATATACATATATGTATATATAATTGTGTGTGTGTGTATTTTCTGTGAGGGGGGGCAATTCCTGTTCTCAGGAAATCTGAGAACACCCCCTTCCTGTCCACTGTCCAGTCACCCCCCATTTTCCCCTCTCTCTCACTGTCATGTTTTCCCTCTTTCACTTTATGTCTCTCTCTCTATGTCCCTCACTTTCCTCTCTTTATATATGTATAGTATATATATAAGTTTTATATATATAGATATATATATATATGTATATATATTGATATATATATATATATATATATATATATATATATATATATATATATATATATATATATATATATATTTGTTTTAGGTCACATATATAGTGTATCATATGTATGTGGGTTTTTGGGTATGGTATATATGGTATTCCCATATAGGTATATAGATAGTAGATTGATGTGTATATATATATTTATATATAGATATATATATATATATATATATATGTATAACTTGCTAAGTCTAGGTTTATATAGGAACCTATAATCACTAGCCTATGGAACCCTAAGAATAAGCCTATGGCCTAGGCTACTAGCCTATGGCTTGGGGGCTAACTCAATTTGACCTAATGGCCCAAAACCCAACTTGTTAACCTTTGTTGACTAAAGGTTGACCAAAGTCAACCTTAGGTCAAACCTTGACCTAAATGACCTAGAATTGACTAGGATTGATCTACAATGACTAGTTTAAACTAGTTTGACTAAAACCCTAACTAGTTGACTAAGGTTGGCCTAACTTTGACTAGTTTGACTAGTCTGACCATGTTTGACTTAATTACCTTATTGACTGGTCTTTGTTTGACCAATACCTTAGTTGGTCTAAGTTTGACCTAGACTTGATCCAGATTGATCATGTTGACTAGTATTTGACTTGTTTGATCTTGTTTGACCTTATTGACTTAGTTTGACTTCCTGTGACCTAGTTTGACTATTAGAGTTGACCAAGAGTTGACTTTTGATCAGATTGACCTAAAATCATGTACTGTGCATTGTATACTTTATTTTTACCATTGTGGATACATTGTGACTTGTATTGCTCTGATTAGGAGCCATACACCTCTCCTCAGACAGTATATCTTCTTCAGACATTCAGTTATCAGGCGAGTACATTCTCTGACCGTTTCATATTTGCCAGGATTTATATTCTTGCTCTAGATTACTTTACTTGATGCTGACACGATTGTTATCATGGATTGGTACTATATGGATCTTTTCATGAGATGTTATCCCCTTTGGGAGCATCAGATACAGCATGTTTGTGCTTTTCACGAATCATCATGTATCTCTATGCTTTCATAGATTCACGAATCGCTTGTGACGCATGTACTCTCATGCTCACAGAGCCTCTCATGAATCTCCCATTTATGGGCTTATCATGAATCTTAACATAACTTGAATGGATCCTTGTGTATTGATTGGGGATGGGGGAGTAGAAATAGTCATGTGGATATTACCCAGTAGCTGTAGTCATGAATCACTCCTAGCTGTAGTCATGAATCTCCTATGCTATTTCACATGTCTATATTTTACTCTGACTCACTAGACACTGCTAGTTCTCTATTATAGTAGATATTTCATTACAGTTATCTCTTTTGCTACATGTATCTTCCTTCAGCGTTTCCTGTATTTTACTCTATTGCATGCTTTATATCTCCTATCATACTATGCACTGCGTGAGATGTATTGTGCTCGTTCCTGTCCTGATTGGACCTGTTGAAAATATTACAGAGGATGAGGATGAGGCCCTGGTGTACCTATTATGGAGCAGGACTAGATGACACTTATGTTGTGGACCCTCAGCAGGATCTACCTGCAGCTGAGGACGTTGCCCCAGTAGTCTAGATTAGTATAGCTAGACAGTCTTTCTGTATTATCTTTTGTCTCACCTCTGAGTTGTATTTTGAGATGTTGAGATATGTAGACTCTTAGACTTATTGTATTATAAGTTGACATTCTGATGTTATGTTATCCTAGACACTTGGACTTATTTCATCTATTGTACTGTCTCTTTGAGTTACCATCTGTCTATCTATCTATCTTCCATTTCTCTACCTAGATGTGATTGAGATTATTTTCTGTTTGTCACCTCCAGTCGGAGAGTATAAACTGTACAGGTACTTTATATGTTAGATGATTAACCTAGGACAGCGTTCTACCGCCGACACTGCGGTGTAGGCTGGACGTACCCACTTCTCGTGCCCTGACTCTAGGGTGCGGGTCGTGACATGTAGTCTTGCATTATAGCTATTTTTTTAATATTGTGGACTTGGTTGTGACATGTGTATACTTTAAAATATTTTTATATTGCCCTAGTTTAGCTACACTTCATCATCAGCAGTTCAGTTTGCCAGACGAGTACATTCTCTGATCTTTTCATACTTCTTTGGATATGTTCTCTTGTTTAGACTAGTATACTTGATGCTGACACGATGTTCACACAGATTAGTATCCACTGGATCTTTTCATGCGATGTTATCCCCTCGGATACATCGAGTATATCATGTTCATGTACTTTATCCTAGCCATCATGTACTCTATGTATTCATATTTATCCATGTACACTCATGTGTTATTCATGTACACTCATGACCATATGAGCCCCATGTATAAAGTAGTTGTTATCCATGTGCAATAACATATCATGTCTTGATCCTTGTGTATTGATTGGGGGCAGGAAGAGTGTAGTTGGTTATGTGATCATTATCCCCAGTAGGTATCCATGTGCAACTCCATAGTTTATCCATGTGCAACCCAAACTGTTTACATAACCAATTCATGCTCTAAATCACGTAGATATTTACAGTTCTCTATTTATCATATTATATCTCATCTTATAGTCTCTCTCTCTCTTGTTGATTTTCTTTACAGCGGTTCATGTATAGTTTTCTATAGCTTACTTATATTCCAAACCTGATATGAACTTTTGTGAGAGATATGTGCTCGTTCTGTCTTGACTGGGCATGTTGAAAATTTTACAGGTGATGATGAAGAGTTCTGCCCTACTATTATGGCATTGGCTTAGATGACACTGGTGACGTGGACACTCAGGAGGATCCAACAGTCGCTGAGGACTTGCCCATAGTCTAGCTGGACTTAGTACTTTATTTGTCTTTCTATTTGAGACATTATGAGTTGTACTTGAGATTTATTCGTGGTTTACACCTAGACTTCTATTTATGTTGTGACTCTCTTGTGATTTTCTATTCTATTCCATCTTAGTGTCGTGATTGAGTACTTATTATTTACTCTCCATTCGGAGCTTATTCTAGACTGTGTTAGATATTGTGACTCAGGACAGCGTTCTACCGCGACACTGCGGCGTAGGCTGGGCGTATTCACTTCTCGTGCCCTTTCACTGGGTGCGGGTCGTGACACACACCATCTACCGATACTATCCAACATATTCCGTGATTCTAACTCTCATTCATTTCCCAGCCATCAAAATCTCATACGGACATTCTTAAAATCTCATACCATAAGGGTAGAGTAGTTCATTCCATTCAATCCGACGATTCATGTATCAATTAACCATCCTCTAGGCAACACAAGTATTCATAGTCACTATTTGTTATTATGTGATACACTTAAATTCCTCAGCATGCATACACTTAGGCAACGACTATCTATTTTGCCAAGCTCAAGCTTAAACTTTAACTTTCCTTAGTTATATCATTCGACAATCCAGATGGGTTAACATCTATCGCACCTTAGGATCAAGGCACCGCTTTCTAATATTCCTTTGTGTCACCGACAACATTTCCAAAACTTCCAGCTTAGCAATCAACTTTGTATCAGCCACGTATGGTTTGCATCCAACCAATCGAAGTCAACATTCAAATGTTCTAAGCCACAACATTCTCTAGCCAAATCCATTTACTCATAGCATACTAACTATCTTACTAGTCTGAGTCATCACTCGACTAAATAATTTCTAACTAAGTCACCGATTACAATTTCCGACAATCTCGCTACCCAATATAACATCACCGTCAAGGGACACTCGAGTCATCTAGCAACAATACATGACTCCCAGCAAAGTCTCGGTACTACCCAGTACCCATAAATAGTCTCATTGCTATCCTATGGAAAGGGTCAACATACATCTCATTTTGAGGTGGTAGAGGCAATATACCACTCAGAAATGAAGCCATCCTTAAACAATCCCACTCAAATATATTCCGAATATTCATGATTTATGATGATCCCAACACTTAGCCAACATCTCGGGGTCTCAATATCACAAGCCAGCATTATTAGGGTCTCAAAAGCACTAGCCACCACACATGAGTCAACTCACCAGTTTCGTTGAACTCATCCATCAATTACCCCATTTACAATTCTTTTCCAACATCACATGCAATTCTTAACTTGTTACAGCATATATAGCCACTTTTCTTTATTCCCACAATTCCAAACAATATTCACAATATAGCATACTATGGCATCGAGTCATTGTTGGTTTATTTGTGTCCAAACCAACAACAATCATTCATTCAGGGGCATCACAATGTATATAGACTTATTGTATGGAACATCCAGTGAGCAGCCAAGAGGATCAACAAACTTTCTGATACAAACAACATAAGGATGATTACCGAACAATAACAGCATAATCGCAGAAGCAATCTTTGATTTAATCGTGGAAACAACGTTGAGTGATCGCAGAAGCAACTTTAGTTAATCGTCGATGCAACTTTGATTTGAAACGAATCAAAAAAGAGACTAAGAACGTAAAGTCGTACTTTGATACCAATTTGTCACACACCGATTCGTAGAGTCATTTATTCACATATTTAATCTCTTTGAATCGATCGTCCTCGCTTGGGTGTGACAACCTTTCTCATTGAATGGAAATACATCACTTCTTTATAGCAGTGGAGATAAAAGGATAACTTGAAGTCACATAGAGACATATAGAACTTTATTCTCTTTATTGATAATTGAAGAAGAGTACAATACTTGTATTGAAGTACAATGCTTACAACACATCTGACTTTACATTGAAAGCCAACAGAATAATGCTGTAAAGCTTACATTTGATACTTTAATACAATAGATTACAACTCGATATACCGACTTGGCTTACATCTCACTGGTACAACTGATTACAATGTTCCATACATTATGCCCTTTATAAACAGAAGACATCATCTTGTACAAGGAGAGCTTCTGCATGCCCAACAAATCTTCGACGCCGCGGGACCAATCAAGCCAATCTTCGTGTGTAGAACATCCCAAGCACGAGCACATGTCCACAAAACGTGGGTCAGCACATCATCTATGTACTGGCGAGCAGAATCCAACCCACTCGCCTAAACCAACACTAACTGGTCAATTTTAGCAAGCATTTAATAGAATGATCTTTCTACTTGGGGCCTAGCATCAGTTTACAGTTCATGGGCAATAATCATAATGACACATGTAAACTTGTTTATCTCATTTCTTATGAAAAGGCAACAATAAAACATACTTAGTGTTATCAAGTCCTGACAGTGTACATTTAGAGGCATCTTTTAAGCGTCGTTGAGCTAACATTAGCCAAACATGTTATACGTATTCTTTTAGCAAGGCAACACTCCCGCGTTTATTTAACATGTTGAGCATGTCATAGAGTTCTCTTTTAAAGGCAACATCATAACATTTACTTGTTTATCATGATTAAGCAGACAATTCAACCAACATATATTGCATATATCACATTTAAGTGATTTCTTACCGATATCCGACTCCGTGTACCGGCATAAAAATACTGGATAATATGATATCTTACTCTGTCTGCACAAAACATTCATTAGCATGCATCCTGACTACATGACCACTGGTGCTGCGCACCATTTAAGGACTTTGCCGTATAGGACTTCATAGGGTATGGGATGTGCCCTTCACGAGGTTGCGAGCCCGAATGAAGGTCCCAATACCGCGTGCCACCAAAGCACGCCGATTCCCTCCAAGGTCGACTCGATCCCACCGCCGTGGGTACCGTTCGAGAAATAATACCTTGTATAAAAGTTTGCCCATGGTCATGCGAATGCATGTCCGACTCGATCGTGTTCGAAGTCGCATAATAAAAATATTAAGATAAGTAAAGGCAACATTTCATTATCGCATCTTTCCAACATTACCACATGTTCACTTGGTGATCTCAATGATCCCAAGCCTCATTATTTCTCATTGCATTAATCATTGCAACATTCTCATATTATTCCATTCTAAGAGCAATAAACAATATTTCATTCATCTCAATAAGACCTACAACATTTCAATCATTTCATAGGAACGTTATTCTTTTTTCATTGCTTATAAGAAAACAGGCAACAGCAACAGTTATGCAGAAGGTACATAATTCTAGTGTTTCATTCAGTTTGTTGGGTCGATAGCATAGCCAGTTTATTTCTTATTCTATCATTCATAAGGCATATTATTATTCAAGTGTTCTACTTGTTCAGGCAAAGTTAAGCATAACGGCGTTATCTATTCATTCTCAGGCATAGCATACAGTTCAAATGTGATTCATTCTGCGGTTTACTATTCATGTCTTATTTATTTTAATAATTCTCAGCATAAGCATCTCTATTATTCAACAACTAAAATATGGGACATTTAGGGACAATTCATAATATCACGTTATTCTATTTATTAAGCATGCAGGAATAAGGAGGAGGAGGAGGATAGTTCCACTTGCCTTACATAACGATCTTCCTGCTTCGATCACACTTCTCTTCCAATGGACATAGCTCTACTGATGAGCCATGTTCCAACACTTAATCCGTCTAGCCAGCTAAGAGAGACTGCATCAGTCTTAACTCTCTTGATCTCTAACACAAGTCACGGTCCAACATTCAGATTCCATCCAACAAGCCAACAAGATGCCTCGTGCGGAGCAGGGCATTACACCATCTCCTGGGATCAACTTTGTCGGCCTCAAGACGAAGGAGGGGTTGGACTTCGGTCGATTAAGACACTTCGGGAGATGGCAGGGATGAAGCTCGCGTGGCGATTCATCCAAGGAGAGTCCTTATGGACAGAATGGATGACCAATAGGTGTAGTGCCCCATCCCGCTCAGTCAATCGGAGGAATCGGAACGCCGACGGCGTTTGGACTAAGCCTTGCAACGGCTGCTCGAAGACATCGCTCGTCGAGGCGACCACTCGCTCAGGCGGGGTAGTTTCGGTGAACTTGCCGTATCTTAGCTTTCACATAATAAATTGCATGATTTCAACATGCACAAGTAGGCTTGATAAAAAAATAGAAGAATCCACATAGCTAAGAGAATAATCTCGACAAGTCGAAATGAGTTAGAATATGGAAAGGTCCAACGGTCGGCTTAGAGTTGGTATACGACGTGCTTTGAAAATGACACTCGGTCCTTCGTCCCGTGGCTTGGGAGAAGGAAAGTTGGTCTTCGACACAAAACTATGAATTTGCCTAAGTCATAGGCGTCGCCCGCATAAATGCTCGATAAAGCATGCACGCTTCCACTGCACAAGGCTTGGCATAGCCTTTGCTCATCCCTCAGGATAAGTTGTAGGCTTGAGTAAGTTAGGCAAGTTATGTCGGTCGACCTAAGTCGTTCCAAGTATTGTCCCGCTCATTCTGCGGTTGTCAAGTTAAATAGTACCACGATCCCAAGGCCCGTCATATGAGGTATGACTTGGGCGGTAGCGTTGCGTAGAACACGAGTCGGTTTAAGGCACGAGCCACGGTTGGTTCAGTGGAAAGTTAGCCACGGTCTGTCGATACTTAAGGAAACACATTATGTTCAAGTTAATTAGGAAGGCTATGCAGTAGCAGTTCCCTGAGTTCAAAGAATGTTAAGTCTAAGCGATGGTTAGTCGCCGCGAAGAAATATGTCGGGACTGTAGTTCAGTCGCCGAGGCAACCCTGGTTTGGGCTCAGCAAAGGAAGTGTGAAAGGTGGAAGAAGTAAAGTAAAGAAACTATGTGATGATAATGAGATCATGCAATTATGTTAAGTCTAGAAGTTAGCGTAGGCGCGTGGTCATGGACAACTTGTCGACAAGGGCGATGGTTTCTTCGAGCGGCAACCCGGGGCCACGGGACCGACTCGACCTAGGAAGAAACAGGTTAACTTGATAGGTTAACGTTGTTGAGTGGACGTTACTGTTGCAAGCACAGGATGGTCCTCAGACACAAATATGCCAAGGCGTTTGTCATAAAACTGATCCTAAGACAAGACTAGAAAGACAATTGATAAGAATGGACTATGTTGCATAAATTAAATCAAACGTGTTAGTTTTGTATGGGTGGGCGAGGAGCTCATTCCACCAGTACAGTTGAGTACTGACACCCACATAGTTTCCATGTGCAGGCTCAGGTAGAAGCTCGTAGCGCGGAGCTCGCATGGATGCGTCGAGACATGGAGTTCTTTGGCGATTCGAAGCGTTCGGCCGCATGGAGTCAAGACTTATACGGGACATAATGTATGGACGTCGCCTTCCAAAGCATCCGCTGGCTCAAGGCATGTGCTGAGAGATGAGAGAGAGCTGAGTGACTTGTAATGTGAGATGAGTGAGCTTGAGTGATTGTAATCTTGGCCTTGTGCCCCATTATAACCTTTGTTTCAACATCAATAAAGAGCTTCTTTTGAATGAATTGTGTTTTGTTCTAATTTTCTCTGCTATTATTCAATGTCTCTATACGGGACTTCTGTGCGACGACTCCGTCGCAGCCGCTGAAATCGGCCGTTATGGAACCCGCCTTGCACGAGCGCAATCTAGGCTCGTGTGGCATCATGCCTTAGCGAGGACGATCGCTCCTACGGGAGCGGGGCGTGACATAATGGTATCAGAGCACGGCTTTACGTCCTTGGACTATCGATTGAATTCTTTAACTCCGTTGTTTCCGCAAACTCTGAATTGTTACTTCCGTAAAGTTGATATCGTTGGTGCGCTCTCTCTCAATTGTCCCACGGGATGTCCATACAATAATTCTATCTATTTTGCAAAACATAGGAGAACAGTTTTTGACAAAACAAAAAGATGGTTTGCGTAAGCACGGTTGGCTAAGTCGGACTGGACATATACACCAAGGATTGCGTCGACCTTAGAAAAGTCGAGTGCAGGAATTGAATAGTGTCGAGCAAAATTGAGTTAAACTCGATTAAGTATAGTAAGATGACTATCGATAGGGGTACTATCGAACGGCGATATCATCGATGCGATATAGATGAGCGTGCTTGGAATTAGAGGAATGGTTCGAACGGGATTCAAAGAAGTCGATTTAGATTCAAATGATAGTTTTGAGGATTTGTTGAATGACTTCATCCTTGAGTGTGTGTAGTGATAGCCTCAGGGATGTTGATCGATCGATTGAGGATGTGGGGTGTTGGTGAGTCTATCAGCAAGCGTCGCGTTATGCAAAGCTTTATAGTGAGTATGATTGAATAAAGTTTAGCCTTGAAGTTTGACGTGTTGATTCGAATAGATTAGAAATGATGCGCATGGAACGTGCACGGGATTGAGGATTATGCAAGTATGAAACGCAAAAATGAGCGTGTAGATGAAATCAAATCGAAAAAGTTAAGGTTTAGCAAACGGATGACTTGATAAAGGGAATCGATAGGTGAAATCGTATAGAGAAAGTTAGCACAATGGGAAGATAGCGTACGTGAAAAAGTTAAATTTTGAAGTTATGCAATGACTCTAAGGATTGGATTGAATGTTGCTCGATGATTTGAGTTAGCAAGGAATGATGCAAATTGAGAAAAAACGTTGGTCGATGACTTAAGATAAACGGATGATCAATACGTAAAATTGATTTCAGAAAATTGATGTTGTGAATGATTCGAGGCATAATGATCGAACTTGAATTTGAATATTGAGAAGATTATCCAGTCGAACGATAGCATCATTCGCACGACTCGAAATTGGTCGCAAAGAAAGATCGTCAGGTTACGCATATCGTCGATGGTATTGAGGCGTATCAAAGATCGAAATGTGATAACTCGGGGTACTCTGACTCGGCGGATGACGACCGTACAAGTGTTATTATTCGGTTGGAAGAAATACTTAGAATTTCGATAGAGATGAATGTTGGATGAAAATGATTGTGTCTTGATGGTTACGCAGATAACCACAACGTCGACGATCTTGTCTTGCGCGAGCGCAACTCTAGCGTCGCACATGCGTTGCGTCGGATTTGGGGCGATCGTTCTGTGTGAGCGCTGACATGGATTCATGTCACGGGAATGATCGGACTCGAAAAATCAGGATACGGCAACTTTGATTGTCTCGACTTGTCGATTTGATACAAAGGAAAATTTGAGGATGTTAGGACTTGCGATTGATGAATGAAATAAACTTGAGGTGAGTATGTCCATTCCGCACATCGAGATTGAATTAGTCTAGACTCGAACAAGAGTTACGTCCCGATGAGGATTGTAGAAGCATGGAAAAGAATAAAGAAAGGCCTATGCGGCTCAGGATCCCCATGCGGCTCAGAAGTCCATGCATCTCAGGGGTCCATACGGCTCGGATAGATCCATGCGGCTCAGAAAGAAGCCACGTGGCCTTCAATAGTTCTTCTCTACATTCGGCTGCATTTAAATGCCCTAACGGCTGCTCTGACAAATAACAGCCATGACAGCTCTGACATAAGGACGTAATAATGACTCTGACATGATGGCGTGATCCTAGGAAAGAGGAGAAAATCTCCTTACAGCTGGCAAAATCTACCAAGTCCCGAGGCCACTCCATGTGGCTGCCTATCCCCATGCGGCTGCCCATCTGCATGCGGCTGTCTATCTCTATGCGGCTACCCATCTGCATGCGGCTGCCTATCCCCATGCGGCTACCCATCCACGTGTGGCTGCCCATCCTCATGCGGCTGTGCATCCTTATGCGGCTGCATGTTTCATACGGCTGAGAGGACCCTCATATGCGGCTCGGCCAGGACAGTCCAGTTGAGACACGTGGTGCTCTTCGCGATAATTGAGACACGTGGCAGTCTTATCTTCCCTGGAATTATGGGTGCTAACAAATCCTAACAAAATCAGATTTGTTGCGATCGTCATAATTGCCCAGATAAAAATAAAGCAAATTAGACATGTGGTAGGCTATCACAAATCACGAATATTCATGACAATCAATATTTATTGCCTACAGAGATTTGATGCAATCACATTAATTGCTAAAATTTATTATATTCAAGATGGACGGCCCAGATTCATTGATCCTTAACCATCGAATTCTGAAGGAGGCAATCATTTGCAAATCCTAATGAGCACACTCTATTCCTATAAATAGCAAGGTGCCATTCCCTTGCAGGCAGCAGAAGCAGCAGAGAGAAATCAGAAGCAGCAGAGAGAAAGCAGAAGAAGCAGAGAGAAAGCAGAAGCAGCAGAGAGAAAGTAGAGGCAGAGTAGAGAGAAAGCAGAAGCAGCAGAGAGAAAGTAGAAGCAGCGGAGAGAAAGCAGAAGCAGCAGAGAGAAAGCAGAGGCAGCAGAAGAGAGAGGAGCAGAGAGAGCGAAAAAAAGGAGAGGGCACTACAGAGACATCCAGAGAGCCAGCAACCGAAAGCGCAAGGGAGTCTTCCCACACGTCCAAGAGCATTTCTTCACCAGAGTCAAGGCTACGTCCGATCGTCCAAGGAGTAAGGCAGAGCTGTCGTCGCTTTTCCGAGCCTCTACCGTCACCCCCCAGAAAAACTAAACAATTGCACTTAGATTGTTGTACCTAGGTTTTTGTCCCTAGGCTTTCTTTGTACGAGCGAGTTTGTATTATGAGTTTAAGTTCAGTCCTCCTATATAAATTGTTCTGTCCTGTCACAATCAATGGCAAACACGATGGCGACTCTGCTGGGGACAAACTTCTCCACGGCTGAGAAGTTGGTGACGCAATCGGATGCAGCCAAACTTGGCTCCGTACAACAGAAGATGGTCGTCCGCTTCGACCAACAGGCGTTTGAAGAAATGCTCTCCGACGGGAGCGCTGGCCCGGTCCAGAAGCGAACTCGCACAAAGAAGGCTCGCAGGGAGTGGAGGCCAAATCATTTGCTCCTCCCCAAGCTCTGGATGGAGTACTCTCTGCTGCCCAAGACGGCGAAGGCAACTCTCATGCGGCCCCACTTCAAGCCATAGAGGACTCTGCTGTCTCCAAGCGACAGAGAAAAGCACTACGATGCTAGACTTGCAGGGGCAAAGAGTGATTCTATGTGCTCCAAGAAGAAGCCGAACATTCATGCGGCCAAGATTGCCAGCCGCATGTATTATATTCATGCGGCCGAAACTGTCTGCCAGATACAGAATACCCATGCAGCCAAGATTTCCAGCCGCATGAAGAATACTTATGCGGCCGAGACTTCCAGCCGCATGAAGAAAGCCCATGCGGCTACGATTGCCAGCCGCATGAAGACTGTTGATTCCAGCCGCATGATGTCTGCTCCACGCGGCTCAGGCTCAGTCTTCGATCGCCTCTCCTATGGTCCTGATCTCTCATGCTCCCGAGAAAATATATCTGACTCTCTGTAACACCACTTAGACTCTTCCTACTATGCGCCCTCACGCACTAGAGTGAAGAAGTCTAGGGCAGCGCGAGCTTGGCGAGCTCAGTCCGCTGTCCCGACCTCTGACCATCTGAGCGCTCCACATACTGTTATGCAGGCCTCCGACGGAAAGTTGTACAGAACCACTCGAGTCCAGCCCCCAGCGGCAAACGGACAGAGTAGTTCCCAAAAGTCTTCCAAAACCAAGGGAGCAAACATGGTCGTTCCAGACCCATCTGACTTGCGTGAGGTTATCCTCCACAAGCACAAAGAAAGAGAAGAGGCCTCAGCGTGCAAAGAGTCCTCCCACGGACATCACTGCACCCAAATCATTGTCAACTGCTGTTACAACAGCACGACGGTACGAAAGGACCGACAGTCCATCTTCCAAAGATTACAACAGCCGAGCTCATGGGATGAGGTGCCTCCCGTCTCTTGCAACTCTACTCAGAAAATTCCCGCCGATGGGAGAGGGAAGAAGATAAACGTTTCCAGCCCGAAGATTTCAACCACTGTGACTAAGAAACTGTTGTCTAACGGTTGTCCACCACCAGAGTTTTCCAAGGTACCCGTTCAAAGACGAAATCTGCGACAGTGGGAGATTCATCATCCGCATTACTGGGGGTCGTTGGAACTGGGGTAGCACTCCTCCGAACTTCCACGATAATCCAATGTTCCAAGAAGATGAGCCTGAGGAAACAACTCTCCCATCAGATAGAACAGGGTCCGACGTCCCCGAGGACGTCCACGACTCTCAAAACGAGGCAAGCTCCGAAGCTGGGGGTACTATTCCTTCTGAGTCTGAACCAGAAGAGAACATTCCCACATACCCCGATGACTTCTCGGTACAGGGGTATGATTCGGAGGGCACATTATCCACCATCCCTTCCACTTCTACTCATGTGAGGACGGCATTCATAACAAACGACGAACAAGATGGTCCCAGTGATCGCCAACGCATCGACACTCTGGAGGCCATACTGTGCACTTTGGTCAAATCGATGGATGAGATCAAAGCAGCTCTCCCTACTCTACAAGGAGGGACGCTTGGCCAAACAAACTTGGGTTCCACGGTCAATACGGACTCGAACTCAGCGGCACCAAACCTGGGCAATAATCCTCCTGAAATGACGGCTCCTACCGCTGCAGACGAGGCCAGGGTGGCAAAAAAAGAGGTCCAGGAGCTCCGGGCCATGTTTCATGCCCGAGAAAACTTCCAAGACCTCAGGATGCAACAACCGTATTCCGCTGGAGAGATGTTCCCTTCCCACCAAAAATAAACCATTCCAAATCAATCCATATGATAGGAAGACCTCCGCAAGTCGGTACATCACTTACTTCGAGGTCACCACCGACCATCTGCTCCATGACGATGCCATCCTTACACGATTATTCATCGATGCATTGGAAGGGGTCGCCTTCGACTGGTACCGCAACCTGCCAGACAACTGCATCCACTCCTTCGCCATCTTCAAGCGCATATTCTTGGAGAGATTCCACGAAGTAGGACAGGACGTCACAATGTCCACCCTCATGGACGTCGTTCAAGGGGAGAAGGAGCTGACAATGAACTACATTGAGCGGTTTTGCCAAACCGTAATGAAGTTGTCGTCCGGTAATCCGGATTCCTTCTTAATTGAAATTTGCCAAAAGAGACTGCTCCCAACAATCAGCCTCTAGATGGGCAAAAGTCAATTTAAGGACTGGAAGACGTTTATCATCAGTGCCACTAGCGCCGAAGACAGGTTGAAGAAGGCTCGCCAACTGGGATTGCACGGGCAAGCGCCCTAATACCAACAACAACAATAGTGTAACGCCTCCAACAATCGGGACAACAAGGGCAAGCAGGCTATGGTGGCCGATACAGCCCCAGAAACTTGAGTCAAAACTGGCAAGCAGGCTATGCTACACACGACTGCTACCAACTTAAGCGATACATCCAACATCTCATCAATTCGAACGCTCTAGCCAATGATTTCGAAGAGGTGACCGTGGCAGCCAATATGGTGTCAATACAATTCGACAGAGGAGGCTCAGGACGGCGTGATACCCATCTCTCGGGCGACAATGGAGATTGCTAATCTTCCACCTCCTTGAGATCAGACGGCTGGTCTAGTGCCCCTCATCATATTACGAGGGAAGGTCATGTGGGTCCATCCAGACTTGGTATCTGAAGTGACTCAGTCCACACCACCCTCCATTGGCAAGAAAAAGAATGGAAAAGTCAGATCCTGCCACACAATCTCGGTGGATGTTGAGGAAGCTGCAGCTGTCGTCACTCGGTCTGGTGCTCAATCCCAGCCTACACCAGATAACTCGACAGAAGAACATCAGCCGACTACTGCTGACGCTCCGGGACCTTCTCAACCTCCGACGACCGAAAAGCCTAGGCCGAAGGAGACCCGCTTTGACAAATCCCTCTGAAAAGAGGCATCTCATGGGCTGGAAAGGCCCTACAACTTTGACATCCTGGCACAATTGGCCAACACACCGGCCAAATTATCATTATATGAGCTCTTGAGACTCTCCAAGGATGTTCGCGCAGCTTTGAGTGATGCACTCCAGAATGCCGACGTATATCTGGCTCAGGTCAACCTCACGGGAGAGAGCCCGCCTGCAAATTTCCAAGACAGCGCTTGCACACGAGCGATGCCCAATATTGTCTTCACGCCGCAGGATATGCTTATCAAAACCAATCTGCACGATCATCCGTTATACTACACTGGATACATCGGTGACGTAAAGGTGGATCGGATGCACATTGATCCTGGTTCTTCCATAAGCATCATCCCAAAGGGTCTGTTACATCATCTCTGTATTCCTATGCATCGCCTGACGCCAGCAAGCACCGCCATCAGCGGTTTCAATTCGGACAGGAGCTACCCGATTGGGAAAATTCGCTTGAAGTGCCAAATTGGCGATCTTCGGTCAGAAGTGACCTGTTACGTCATAGATACGGACACTTCCTATAATATCCTCCTAGGGCGCCCTTGGATACACGATTACATGATCGTGTCTTCCACGCTGCACCAATGCTTCAAATATGTCGACAAACACGGCTTCGTGAGGACAGAATTTGCCGACATCGATCCCTTTAAATGGGTCGAATCCTACTACTCAGACTCCTGCTTATACGAGAAGTCGAAGAGGCACCTTGGCGAAGGAGAGGTACAAGCTCAAACTGAGACAGCCACAGGATCAGAAGAACCTATGACGATCCATCTCCAAGCTCGCAAACCTGGCAAATCCGTACTCCTTACGGCAGCTCTGCATAAGGACGCAATCAGCCTCTCGGCACAAGAGGGGCAAATGATAATCCGGCTGCCAAGGTCCGGCCAAGCGCCAAGACCCACATCGGAGCTACTGACAATCAGACTGCCTAGAGTCGGTCAGTCACAAATGGAGAAGCTCAATCCCTCCGATAAGCCAATGACGATACGTCTTCCCAAAAGAATCGTCAGCCCGATGCAAAGTCTGGGGCTTCTAGCGAGCCAACCACTCCCTGCCCAGCATCGAGTACCAAACTGGGGGTCGCTAGTTTGCCAACGACTCCATGTTCTGCTCCACTAGCGGAACCCCTGATGATCAAGTTGCCCAAGTCATCCTCTCAATCTTCATTTATACAGGGGGTGGCCGAAGAAGAACCAGAACTGGCCAAGTATGTGGCTGCTCACAATGATGTTCCATCCGCAGATGATGCAATCCCGTTAGAAAAGAAACCTTACTTCATCAATAAAAGGCTATCTTTGAACTACATCGAGCTTAATAAGCTTTGTACAATGTATGCTATGGAACACGGTATAGGCACTCACCTACCACACAGGTGACAAATGTTTACACCGTAAATCAACTTACTCCAGTGGAAGATGCTTACCGCATAATCGAGGGAGGGGACCATCCAATCATCTTCAGTCGGAAGAATAATCCACAGCCCTTCAAGATGGAAAAAGTTAAGCTCAAACCCAGCACCGGGAGATTGCCCCTTTATCTGTATAGTTCCCAATCCAAGTACCTTATGCAAAAACAAGGATATGATCTGGGAACTACACCAGGCCTGAACTACGGTACTGGACAGTGGGGACCCTTACAATCGCCGATCCCGGCTGGGAAACCATGAGATTACTATAACAAGACCAGACGTGGGCTAGGTTATGTCACACCCATAACAACACCCGAAAGCTCAGACGAAGAATGCGACTGGCACTCACACTCAACCGGATCACCCACTTTCGATTCGGATATCAACATCGGGGATATGCTCAGGCAAGTCCTGTCTGTCAATATGGCATCCGTCGATGCTTACAAAGAAGGTGTAGACTTTCCTGAACTCCTCGAATTAGAGCCGTGGGCCCAACAGCTGGATGCACAATGGAAGAAGCATTTTGAACAAAGATAGCCTCCTACTGAATATGAGGTCATGAAAGTGGATCTCGGCAGCGACTCTTCTCCAAAACCAATCTTCGTTAGTAAAAACCTGACAGACGAAGAGCGAGAATCACTACTAGAACTTGTCAACGAATATATTGATGTGTTCGCTTGGAGCTATGAAGACATGTCAGGGCTAAACCCCGATGTCGCTCTTCACAAGCTCAACATTCGGCCAGATGCAAAGCCAGTCAAACAACAGCAACGACGCTTCCGCCCAGGCATCATGGATGCGATCGAAGCCGAAGTCAACAAACTGATAGCTAGCGACTTCATTCGTGAGGAACAACATCCGGACTGGGTCGCCAATATAGTACCGGTCCTCAAGAAGAATAGAAAGATTCGAATCTGCATCGACTTCCATAATCTGAACGAGGCGTGTCCCAAAGATGAGTTCCCCCTCCCTACCACAGACATTATGATCGATAACACCTGCGGCTTCGAACGTATGTCGTTCATGGATGGCTTCTCAGGGTACAACCAAATCAAGATGTCTCCCGACAATAAAAAGTATACATCATCCGAACACCAATAGGCACGTTCTGCTACACAGTCATGCCTTTCGGTTTAAAGAATGCTGGTGCACCTATCAGAGAGCTATGAGCATCATCTTTAGAGACCACTTGCCCAAAACAGTAGAATACTATGTTAACGACATCGCCATCAAAAGCCTCTCTAAGGAAGATCATCTGCAGGATCTGAGGACGGTATTCGACCTCATGCGGGCGCACAACTTAAAAATGAATCCTACCAAATCCTTCTTGGGTGTATCCAGTGGAAAATTCCTAGGATTATCATTACCGCCAAAGGAATCCATATAGATCCGGAGAAGACAAAGGCAATCATGGAGATGAGTCCCCCGAGAAATCTCCGTGAACTCCGAGGCCTTCAAGGAAGGCTAGCCTACATCAGGAGGTTTATCTCTAACCTCTCCGGGCGATGTCAGCCTTTCACCCATCTCATGAAGAAGGGCGTCTCATTCGTATGGGATGAAGAATGCCAGCGTGCCTTCGACAGCATCAAAGAATATTTATCGAACCCTCCAGTCCTGGTGGCCCCGGTTGCTGGAAAACCATTCCTGATCTATGTACGAGCAATGGAGCATTCCTTCGGTGCTCTGCAGGCATAAAATAACGATGCGGGCCATGAGCAAGCTATATATTACCTCAGCCGAATGATGATCGGGCCAGAGCACCGATATACTGCCATGGAAAAGGAATGCTTCGCCCTGGTGTTCGCCATTCAAAAGACGCGACACTATGTCACGGGGCAAACCATACATGTGATATCACGAGTCAATCCCCTCAGGGTCTTCATGATGAAACCAGGGGCACTCATCTCTCGCCTCGCTACATGGGCAATATTATTGTCCCCCTACCATATGATCTTCGTCCTGCAAAAGGCTGTTAAAGGTTAAGCTCTGGCAGACTTTTTAGCAGCCCACCCAGGCTCGGAGTCGGCCAGAATATATGAAAAAATCCCAGATGAGACCGCCGACTCGCATGCGGCCTCTCATGATGACATATGGCGAATGTTCTTCGACGGTACTTCAAGGACCGGACCCAAGGACAACATCGTCGTCGGAGTCGGGGTGGTGCTGGTTTCTCCTTCCGGACTGGGGATCAATCGCGCTTACTCCCTCACAGAACCCTGCTCTAACAATGTGGCCGAGTACAACGCTTTAGTCATTGGCCTCCAACTTGCATGAGCGCTGGGGGTAGAATATCTTGAAGCATACGACGATTCACAGTTAATCGTCAATCAGATCCGGGGTTCGTACGAAGTCCGCCATGAAGACATGATCCCCTATCACCAAATAACGATCAATAACATCTCGTTATTTGAAGGATTCTTCATCGAACACGTCCCTAGACACCAAAATATCGAAGCCGATGCCCTAGCAGGCCTTGTCGCTTCCCTAGCAGTGCCAAACAATATTCATCATTTGGTGGACGTGATAGGCTATGAACTGGTCTGTCCCAAGAACAACGTTCAAGTCGTGGCAAGTTATTCCGCTCAGACGATCTATGAAGTACCAGACTGGAGACAACCATTCATTGACTTCGTAGTCTACGACATTCTGCCGAAGAATCCGAAGGAAGCCACCTCTATCAGAAGGCGTTCTCTCAGATTCTTCTACGATATAGAGACGAAAATGCTGTATCGCCGATCCTACAATGGATTACTGCTTCGATGTCTGTCAAACGCAGAAGCCAAAGAAGCTATACGTTAAGCTCATGATGGTGTCTGCGAGGCCCATCAGCCTGGCCCAAAATTGCAAGATCGTCTTCGCCGAATGGACTACTACTGGCCCACGATGGTAACAGATGCGATAGACTATACAAGAAAGTGCAAAGCCTGCCAAGTCCACGCGGACTTCATCTACCAGCCATCCGAATTTCTACATCCGACAGTGGCGTCCTGGCCATTCGAGAATGGGGAATGGATATCATCGGTCCAATCACTCCACCTTCTTCCCGAGGACATCGTTTCATACTCGCAATCACGGATTACTTCTCCAAATGGACGGAAGCTGTTCCGCTTGCAGAAGTGAAGACTTCAAACGTGATCAGCTTCCTCAAGCAGCACGTCATCTATCGCTTTGGACTACCCCGAAGGATCATCTACGATAATGGTCCGCAGTTCGCAAGCCACGGCTTCTATCGATTCTGCAACAAGCATCGAATTCAGAATATTGCTTCGACGCCATACAATCCGGCAGCAAATGGGTTGGCAGAAGCATTCAATAAAACTATTATCAAGTTGCTCAAAAAGTTTGTATCATCCAATAAACGTGACTGGAACGAGAATCTTAGTGAATGCTTATGGGCGTACCGTACTACAGTCCGAACGGCCACCGGGAACACACCATTCTTCCTGGTGTACGGGAGTGAGGCAGTTCTCCCATTGGAGACTCAAATACCCTCGCTCCGTATCGCTCTTACTTACCAATTGACGAAGGACGATAACTACCATCGCCGGCTACAAGAGTTGGAGGCCTTAGATGAAAAGCGCCTCTTGGCTCAGCAACGAATCGAGCTATACCAAGCACGCATCTCCGGAGCCTTCAACAAGAAGGTTAAAATTAGAACATTCCAAGTGGGCGATTTCGTTCTGGCAGTTCGAAGGCCGATGGTTATGACTCACAAAACCGCCGATAAATTCCAGCCAAAGTGGGAAGGGCCATTTATCATTGAGGCTGTATTCTCCAACGGTGCTTACCACCTCGCAAAATAAAACGGTGACTTGCTCATGTTGCCCGTCAATGGCAAGTTCCTGAAGAAATATTATGTCTAAACGACATCCCAGATTATTGAGTTATGTACCCGCCGGTACCGCTGAACTTACATTCTCTAAATCCCAGATCATTGAGTTATGTACCCGCCGGTACCGCTGAACTCACATCCACAAAATCCCAAATTACTGAGTTATGTACCCTCTAGTACCGCTGAACTCACATTCTTCCTCCAAATATTCCAGATTACTGAGTTATGTACCCTCCAGTACCGCTGAACTCATATTCTTCCTTCAAATATCCCAGATTGCTGAGTTATGTACCCGCAGGTCTGAACTTACATTCCGGTCACTCTTTTAGGTAGTAAGTCATGTATGACCGTACCTCTGAACTTATTCCTCTGAAAGAGCTCCTCCCTCATGATCCACTACCCGCACTCTCAGTGCACAAAAAGGGTAACAGATCCACAAAATTCCCAAAATGACCATGTCGATGTTACCTCTGAGTCGTCTCACTTCCGCCAAAAACAAATCACCCCTCTACATAAGAACTTCTATGTCCTCATTACCTCTGAGTCGTTCTATGTACCCCTTCATGGAGCCCACTCCTGCCATGTCCTCATTACCTCTGAGAAGGAAGGCTCCATCGAAGAAACCTTCATGCTTACCATGTCCTCATTGCCTCTGAGTAATATGCTGGTTCCCTTTCGACTTATTATCCGTACCCAAAACCGGAGTACGCCAAGGATAATAGGTCCACAAATGTCCTCTGTTGACCACAAATATCCTCCGCGGAGTCCACTCTTGCCATGTCCTCATTACCTCTGAGTAGGAAGACTC
>JANAVB010040237.1:0-40550 GCA_029216955.1 Iris pallida
ATAATAAGAAACTACTAAAAAGAGCATAAAAATATTTTGTACATTTAGGTATTACCTTCTGTATTATATGTCGTTTCGTGTTAGTTTTGAATGGAATAGTATTCAATTAGTTTTGAATGGAATAGTATTCAATATTAATGAATCATTTACTAGCAATAGATTTTTTACTTCTTTCTAGACAAAGTACTACCGGAATAGATAATTTTATTGGAATATATAAAGATAAATGAATATTGTAAATATATTGATATGCAATTTCGACAAATAGTAATGGCTACGGTGGCCGACAGATTCCTTGACACGATTTAGCATAATGATATTCAGCATGACCAAATCATTGTGTCGACACATTTATTTATTTATTTGCGGTACTTAGTCTTTTGTTTCCTTTACTTTTTTTCTTGTGAACTGACCTGGAAACATAGCCACAATGTCATAGCACTAGTATCAGCATCGGATCGGAACAATGCCAAAACGATACGATATGGCCGATACTTCAAACCTTGGTTGCAGCTATATATACAATGGTTCTTTGAGAACTAACATCCATTACCAAACATGCTTCTCTAGAACCTTTTCTCATTCCTATATTTGCATGAATAAAACCTTAGACCTCATATATGTCGAAATACCTAAAACATTGTTGACTTTCATATGGAAGTAGGCATGGAGATGGAGGAAGAAAGAAGAATGGATGCTGGCAGGGACTTTAACAAGCATCACTAATCAAACTCTTATTCTCCTGTTGGTGGTTCTATGGACAAGCTTCCTGTAAATACACTCATTTGCATCATGTTGTTACTCAAAGCAGCATTAGTTTTGATCCGTTGGGAACCCAAACATGTGAATAAAGCGCAATCAGTTTCCAGTGACAAATGACAATTAAAGAATAAACACAAAAATACTAAGCAATTGGATCAAATAGATAAATGTAACCTTTGGGTTTCTTAGCGAGATACAAGTAGGCGGCTCCGATGCCGACGGCCACCACTGCGCTGCCCGTGCCTATGATCTCGACGCTATAAGACTCCAACAAATCCATGGATTGGGGATTGATTATTGATTAGACGAAACAAACAACAACAATACCAAATGGCAGGATCAGTTTAAAAGAGAGAGGAGAGCCCTCTCCTCACTGATTTTTTATGTATTAATTTATCATGTTTCCTTGCTGTGTATGTTATCCGTGGGGGTGGGCGGGTTAGGTAGGGGTGCAACTCGGGCGGGTTGGGTCGGGTTTGAGGTCAATCCAAGCCCAACCCGATGAATCATAAGCTAGTAGTCCTAGCCCAAGTCCGACCCAACCTTGGGTTCAATATATGAAGTCCAAGACCAAGTCCGGAGGAGCGGGTTAGGTCGGGTCCATCGGGTTAATTGGACTCTAATATAAAATTTAAAATAATTTTAACAAAAGTAATATTAAACACATAATCAAATAACAATCAAGCCTTAATCGTTGCAAAATACAAATTGAAATGGAAATTCTTTATAAGGAGTTAAAGAGTTTGGGTGGAGAAATTTAGGATTTAAACTTTTTATTTAAGAAGCATGTGAAATATATATATATATATATATATATATATATATATATATATATATATATATATATATATATATATGTATTTCGGGTTTCGGGTTTTGAGTAACCCAACGCATGAACCCAAGTCCAACCCGGTTTTTGATCGGTTCAAATATTTTAACCCGAGTCCGAATCCGAACCCGAACCCAAGTATCTTCGACCCTAATCCAACCCATTAGCGGGTTTATCCGATCGGGCTCGGGTTTAGCCCGCCCGAGTTGCACCCCTAGGGTTACGTGGAGAGAACTGAGGTTGGAATGGGTAGGTGAGAAAGAGAGGTTGGATTGGGCTTCGGTCCTCCTATCCCTTGTTTTCCCCCCACAAACCAATGGGCTCAGATTTCTTTATTGATTCATGAATCTCTGTTTGCAAAATATAGTCAAAAGTTAGGCCTTGGGTAATAATTCACAAAAAATCTATATGAACGAAGAGTTCTTAATTTTAGAAGAGAAATTTTGAATCGCACCCTATTTGATTTACCCAAATTTAAGGTGCACACCACACAATTTCTATAATGCAAGACACCCTCCACTTTTGACGGTTTTCGTCCTTCGTTAGCGGTCAACTCCTTTGACCCATTTTTTAGAGGAAAATGCCCTCTCCTTTTTCGCGACCCTCCGTTCTAAGACACCACCGCCGGCTGTCGCCCATTCCCTCCCCGTCCCACCCCCGTGCTGTCACGCCCCAGTACCGAAATACGGAGACGGACGAGGCCAGTTACACCATATGAGGTACGTGACGTCATACGGCGATCGTGGCTGTCAAGAGACTAGGGGGTACATGCTACAATCAAGTCTCCTATGGTCCCACAGAGTTCTATGTCTCAATCAATCAACACAACATCAGCAATTAAATGAACATTAAAGATAAAGCAGTAAGCGTCCCCGACGCTTCATCAAAATGGTCATGAGAGACTAGCTTTATAACATAGCTATCTCAGAGAGTCATGAGCACAAAATTATACACAGCTGCAGTCTGTTTAGTTACAATTATGTACTGACACAAAATATCAAGTAATCCGACTAACAGGTGCCGGTGGCTGAACGCCGCACAAAAGTATAAGCAAGAGTGGTGGAGAAGAAACCCACTCGAGTCCCCGACCAGCCATGCTCCTAGTATGCACCATGGATGTCAGGAAGAAGGATCGCGTCCTCTGGCTCTGCTACGAGATCTGGCCAAACAAAACCAGCAGGGTCAGCCCCGAATAGCAAGTACCGCCAAAGGGGCACAAGAGTTAAGATAAAACCCAGTTATAATGATAAGAATAAAGCTTATGCTGCGGCTATAGGGTAGCGCTACATCGTCGGACCCATCTGGCACCCTTACAACCAAACAAGGACAAAAGGTGCCACATGGAGCCGGGACGCGTCGCACTCTATGACCTTCACATAAGTTTACAGATATAAGTAAGAAGATCTCCTGGTCGTGACTTCGGTCGACAGACCATCGCAGCACGATAACCAACCCAACAATCAAACAAGAACATGGGTTGGATCACGTACCGCGGTGGGCCATGTTCCTTAGTCATTCACAGGAGTAACACATCACAATCAAATTAAGGCTTCCGTTCGTAACTTCGGTCCGCAGCCTGTCATAGTACGATAACCAACCCAACAATCAAACAAGAACATGGGTTGGATCACGCACCATAACAGTCGCTTTCCTCAGTTACTCGCGGAAGGTAAAAGAAAAATACAAGCAAGTCATTTTCACGGCCAGTCAGTCAAGTCTACGAGTTTCTAGTATGGCGAGGTTATCCTCGCATTAAATTATCAGAGTCCTCAGATCGTATCTTTCCAGCAAGGCTAGCCAACCCAGGGGTCCGCGTAGTCAAGTATTATTAAGCACAGGTCCCTCATAAGGCTACCTTGCAGGCACAAGTCCCCGTAGGGCTACCTTGCCAAAACTTATAATATATCAGGAAATAATCGGATACCGGCATCCACTCATTGCAGATGGCACAGTATCCGTGGTGACCAGCTGGCGCGTCGAGGCAATACCTCAAGGCGGCTGGTGTAACACGATCTCGGGATTCTGCCCTCTCCATGCATCTAATAGATTTAGTTGCCTAATTTAAACCCTATGTGAAATCTTGGATCCTCATGCTGTGGCCTGCATGATCATCCTCCTAGAATGTCGTACCGTAGTACGAGTACCCCAAGTGAGGATCCATGTCGATCAGTAGGTCGACACGTTCTACCCTCCTTAGTGTAATGCAACATTGCAAATGCGCCACGTAGGATTACGAGTCATTTGTCAAGCATGAACGAGAACCGGGACATTCAGGCACATGTAGCGAGTAGGAACACTTTGTTCTCCAGGGTCAGATTCATGCTCAGGACAAAAGGCGTAAGGATATATCGCATACACAAACCAATACATATACACGTATATAAGCCAAGGTAGCATGAAAAATGGAAAACCAGGGACAGGCTGACTAGGTACTAAGGCAAGGTCGGCCAACCAACGCGGGCGCGTCACATCCATGGCACGGGCGCATGGGGGCGAGGGCGGGTCACGAGCGCGGACGGCCACACGGGCGCGGAAAGCGCCGGGCGCGGGCGGCCACGCAGGCGCGGGGAAAACGGCCGGGCGCGTGACGTCCACACAGGGGCGCGAACACGGGGGCGCGGACACGCGGGGCGCGGACACGCGGGGGCACGGACCACGCAAGGCGCGGACACGCAAGGCGCGGCCACGGGGCGGGACACGCGAGGGCGCGGGCCACGCAAGGGCGGACACGCGAGGGCGCGGAAAGGCCGGGCGCGTGACGTCCACACAGGGGCGCGAACACGGGGGCGGCCTGGTGCTGGAACCACGCGGCGCGGGAGACCACGCGGCGCGGGCACCACGCGGGCGCGGGGGCGCGTCCTCCCATCAGCGCGGCGCGGGACGCGCGCGCGGAGGGCGCGGGACACAGGGGCGCGGACCTCCCATCAGCGCGGCGCGGGACGCGCTGCGCGGAGGGCGCGGGACAGGGCGCGGACCTCCCATCAGCGCGGCGCGGGACGCGCGCGGAGGGCGCGGGACACAGGGGCGCGGACCTCCCATCAGCGCGGCGCGGGACGCGCGCGGCGGAGGGCGCGGACACAGGACACTGTTCATCTTCTTCCCCTCAACCGAGAGGGAAGAACCATGAACCCTAAAAACTCCAAAAATCATAACTAAGTCAAATCTTAACCAAATTTCGATTTTCAAAGTTCAATCTTGAGTAAAATTCAATTCTCTACAACATGGAACCATTAAAACTTGAAAATGATGGAGTTTAGTAGATCAAAACCAAGGAAAACCGAAAATGTTTAAAACTTAGATCTACAAAAATTAAAGCTTCCAATCAGAAAATTCCAAGTTCTAATCTAGTAGAGAATGAGGAGAAGAACAAGTTTTGGTAAAAATTTTGAAGGAAAAACGAAAATGATGGATCTCTCCCTTGTGCAAGTTGATACTTGCCTTTGGTTGGGTGAAGGAAGTAAATGAGAGGAGTTATGAGGAATGAATGAGGGGAGAGAAAAGGAATGGGGTTTTATAAAAGCCTAAACCAAGTTGGTTCATGATGACCCAACGGGTTCAAGTGAACCGAGAACATGTCACCCAATTAGAGCCAAAACTGTAAACTAAAATCACAGAAAATAAATTACGAAATATTATTTTGTCAAATAATTTGGGATATACATGAAGAAATACAACAAAAAAAATATGTATAAATATACGTAAATACAAAATAAGCAGTATACGTACTAAAAATACGTTATACCGGAATCAGGGAGTTCTCTCACCACTTAGAAAAGTCCCCTCGGAATTTCCAGCCAAGACAGGATTGAAAGATCAGGACAAGCAGGCACAATCACATGCAAGTTAACTAAACAAGCAGTATTATCTATCACAAAAGTACAATCAAAGCAGGTGCAGTAGTGAATGTGGAATCGTGTCATTATGGCATAAAGATATACCTCACAAACCAAACAAATGCGGATACCGAGATCGGATCTCGTCCTCGCGCTCCCAAGTTGATTCTCCGGAGAGTGATGGTTCCAAGCAACACGGACAAGACTAATAGTCCGGTTCTTGAGCACCTTCTCTCGCCGGTCCAAAATAGACACGGGTTGTTCCTCGTAAGTTAGGTCGGTACCAACGACCAACTCAGAATGATCGAGGACATGACTCGTATCCGGGACATACCCACGCAATTGGGACACATGAAACACATGTATGCCAGTTAACGAAGGCGGAAGGGCAAGTCGATAAGCCACATCGCCTACCCGAGCGAGAATCTTAAAAGGACCAACGTATCTTGGACTAAGCTTTCCTCGGGCTCCAAATCTGATGATACCCCGAGTAGGCGAAATCCGCAGAAACACTTGGTCGCCAACTCCGAACTCTAGAGGTCTACGATGCTGATCTGCCCAATGACGATGTCGATCCTGTGCAACTCGAAGGCGCTCTCTGACCAACTTAACTATCTCCACAGTCTGCGTGATCATCTCTGGCCCCAATAACTTCCGTTCTCCGACGTCGTCCCATGCCAAAGGGGACCGGCACTTTCTTCCGTACAATGCTTCGAACGGGGCCATCTGAATGCTAGCCTGATAGCTGTTGTTATAGGAGAACTCCACTAGATGGAGGTGGTCCTCCCAAGATCCACCAAAATCCAAAGTACACGCCCGTAGCATATCTTCTAATGTCTGAATGGTTCTTTCTGACTGTCCGTCGGTTTGCGGATGATATGCAGTACTGAATCTTAACTTGGTCCCCAAACTCTGGTGCAAGCTCCGCCAGAAATGGGAAGTGAACCGAGTATCCCGATCTGATACTATACTAACTGGAACACCATGCTGCTTCACTATCTGCTTCATGTACATTTCTGCCAACTGCTCAGTAGTCTGCCCAACTCTGAAAGGAAGGAAATGAGCGACCTTCGTGAGTCGATCTACTATCACCCAAACTGCATTTTTACCAGTCGGGGATCTAGGTAAACCGGTCACAAAATCCATCGTGATGTGCTCCCATTTCCATTCGGGGATAGGAAGTGGTTGTAGCAATCCTGCTGGTCTCTGCTGCTCGGCTTTCACCTGCTGGCATACCAGACACTTGGATACAAATCTCGCTATCTCCCTTTTCATGCCATTCCACCAAAAGTACTGCCTGATATCTCGATACATCTTCGTTCCTCCTGGATGAATGGAATAAATGGAACTATGAGCTTCGGACATAACTTCCTGCCGAAGGTCTCCACTCGGTACACAGAGTCTATTTCCAAACCTGAGCGTACCATCCTCATGAATTACTAATTCCTTCCTACGGCCTGATTCACACTCTGACCGCAACTTCTGAATCTGTGGATCTCCTGCTTGTGCTGCCCTGATCCTCTCTACCAAGGTAGACTGAATCTGAATACTGGTCATTCTTCCCATATCCCTTGGCAAAATTACCTCAATCCCCATACTCTGAAGATCTGCTAGAATGTGCTTCTGCGAAGTCAAGATAAAAGCACTGTCTCTCCTACTCAGTGCATCTGCAACTACATTCGCCTTGCCTGGATGATACTGAAGATCCACATCAAAATCCTTCAACAGTTCTAACCATCTTCTCTGCCTCATGTTCAAATCTCGCTGCGTGAACACATACTTCAAACTCTTATGATCAGTATAAATCTCTACTCGATCTCCATATAAATAATGCCTCCACAACTTGAGTGAAAACACCACAGCTGCTAACTCTAAATCGTGAGTCGGGTAACTCTTCTCATGATCTCGAAGCTGTCGAGACGCATAGGCTATCACCTTTCCATGCTGCATCACACATCCAAGACCCTTCCCGGATGCGTCACAATACACTGTAAAGCCTCCCGATCCTACTGGAAGCGTCAAGATCGGGGCCGAGATTAATCTCTTCTTCAATTCTTCAAATGATGCCTGACAACTAGCTGACCAAACAAACTCCACGTCCTTGTGCGTCAAACGCGTTAAGGGCGCAGAGATCCTGGCAAAGTCCTCCACGAACCTTCTGTAGTAACCGGCTAATCCTAAGAAACTTCGCACTTCTGCAACTGTTCTCGGGACTGGCCAATGCTCTACGGCTTCAATCTTCCTCGGATCCACTGACACTCCTGCCCCAGAAATCACATGTCCCAGGAACGATATATGGTCTAACCAGAATTCACACTTGTCAAGCTTCGCATAAAGTTGATGCTTCCTCAATGTCTGCAAGACAGTCCTAAGGTGTTCCTCATGCTCCTCTTCACTGCTGGAATAGACAAGAATGTCATCTATGAACACTACCACAAATTTATCCAAATATGGAAGAAAGATGCGGTTCATCAAATCCATAAATACTGCAGGGGCATTGGTTAGTCCAAATGGCACTAAAAACTCATAATGCCCATATCTTGATCTGAATGCCGTCTTCTGAATATCTTGCTCTCGGACTCTCACCTGATAGTATCCCGAACGAAGATCGATCTTGGAAAAGATGCGGGCCTTGCTCAATTGATCAAACAGGTCGTCAATCCTGGGAAGCGGGTACTTATTCTTCACTGTTACTGCATTCAGCTTGCGGTAGTCGACACATCCGCGTCGACCCATCCTTCTTGGGAACTAGAATCACCGGCGCTGCCCAAGGTGATTCACTGTCTCTGATGAATCCTTTTGACTTCAGCTCTTTCTCATGTTGATACAATTTATCCTGCTCTGATGGCGACATTCTGTAAACTCTATCTGCAATAGGCCTCGTTCCAGGGTTTAACTCAATGCCGAATTCTACCTCTCTGATTGGGGGCATCCCTGGAAGCTCATCAGGGAATACATCAAGAAAATCTTCGACCACTCTCGGAATCTGTCTTGACTCTGACACTGCTGCTGAGATGACGCCTTCAGTCTGATTCTTCAAGGTTCGAGTAAAGATGAACTGCTCCATCCCAGGAATGCTGAATATAACCCTACCTCCTCTACAATCAATGGTCGCATGACTGTCTCTCAACCAGTCCATGCCAAGAACAACATCAAAATTCCCCATAGGGAATTCAATCAAAGATGCGGGCAGTAAATGCCCACACACCTCTACCGGACATGAAAAACGCACTCTACTAACTTCTACGAGCCCATTGCCAGTGAGTATATCCATCCTCTCCGGCAATGCCTCAAACTCTAATCCAATCCGTGTAGCATATCGTGCAGAGATGAATGAATGAGTAGCACCTGAATCAAATAATGCTACAGCAGGAAATGAGGTGACGAGAATTTTACCTGCCACCACATCACTAGACGCTAGAGCCTCTCCCAAAGATAATGTGAGAGCCTGGCCCCGCTGAGCTCCTTGTTGCTGCCTTCCTTGACCATGGTGTTGCTGCCTCTGAGGGCCTCCGGCTTCCTGTGCCTGGCGAAACATCTGAGCCTGCGTTGGTAGACGCTGGGCTAGGGCCTCACTGCTAGTACTGGCCCTCCACTCGGGGTTGCCCCTGGAGCTGGCAACGCTGGAAACTGCTGAGCTGGCCCTCCTGGCCTCTGCATCATAGGACAAGTCGAAATACGGTGGTCTGGACTACCACACCTCAAGCACAAGCCATTCGCTGACCGACACACATCCCTAGTGTGTCCTCCCTTACCACAGAAGGTACAACCCTGGGGCGCCCTCTGACGCTGCTGCTGATTCCTCGGCTGCTGCTGCCGAACTGGCGCTGTGATAGTTGACACGGCCGTCCTCTGCGGCGCTCCTGTATCATGAATACGAACACCGGGTGCTGGTGCCGATTCGCTGCATGGCTCCTCCTCCAACCTGGGAATGAGATCTCTTCTGACCTCCTGTCCTCGATGCCAACCTCTGCTGGGTGAGCTCGTGCCTCCGAGCTGCTGTCAAAACAGCATCAAACGTCTGGTAGTTGTGGCCTTCCACAAGCTGTAAAAGTTCCAAATGGAGCCCCTGCTGGAACCTCATAGCCTTCTCTGGCTCCGTTGCCACCATTGCTGGTGCGAAACGGCATAATCTGCAGAACTCCGCTGCATACCCATCTACGGTCTTGCCTGCTTGCTTGAGACTAATGAACTTCTGCTGGAGCTCATATCGAGCTACTACGCCAAAGTACTTGGCCTTGAATCTTTCACTGAAGGTGGTCCAAAGAACAGGGCGTCTGATACCAACTTCTTCTGATGCCCACCAGTCGCGGGCAAGATCCTGAAGCACTAATTTAACCTGATCAACCTTCTCATTATCTGAAACCTTGGCTGCCACCAGAATGGCTTCGATGTCTTGAATCCATGCATCCGCGGTAATAGCATCCTCCGTGCCATCAAAATACCTCGGGTTCAATCGACGGAACCTTCCTGATGCTCCTGAGTCAGCCCCGACACTCCTTTCAAGAGCTAACTGTAACCCTTGATTCAACAACCATTCTGCTCCTGCTGCTGGGTCTGTTGCTGTTGGTGAGTGACAAGAAACCCCCGATGATCTCCAGGAGTGCTACGGTATCTGGTACTGCTGGCGCTGCTGCTGCAGGAGTTCCAATCACCTGCGGCTCCACTGGCTCTGGTCCCACTTCTGCTCGTATCTGCTCTGGGGAAGGTTCTCTCCCCTGTTGCTGCCCAGTCGAGCCATGCTCTTGCTGCTCTTCCTCACGTGCCTCACCAGCTACTGAGAATGAAGCACCCCTATAGGGAAAGATATAAAATTATCAAGCCCGGACGAGGAAGATTTCGAGGATGCAAGTCAAGTTAGAGATCAAGGCAAGGACAGAGAATTCGAAACAGAATTTCAAGGGGAACAAGTTTTGATTGAGACTCCTAATAAATCGCAATACCCCACAAGTCTGAAAAACAGACCTGCATGGGCCACCACTAAAACCTTGTCACCCCAGTACCGAAATACGGAGACGGACGAGGCCAGCTACACCATATGAGGTACGTGACGTCATACGGCGATCGTGGCTGTCAAGAGACTAGGGGGTACATGCTACAATCAAGTCTCCTATGGTCCCACAGAGTTCTATGTCTCAATCAATCAACAAACATCAGCAATTAAATGAACATTAAAGATAAAGCAGTAAGGCGTCCCCGACGCTTCATCAAAATGGTCATGAGAGACTAGCTTTATAACATAGCTATCTCAGAGAGTCATGAGCACAAAATTATACACAGCTGCAGTCTGTTTAGTTACAATTATGTACTGACACAAAATATCAAGTAATCCGGCTAACAGGTGCCGGTGGCTGAACGCCGCACAAAAGTATAAGCAAGAGTGGTGGAGAAGAAACCCACTCGAGTCCCCGACCAGCCATGCTCCTAGTATGCACCATGGATGTCAGGAAGAAGGATCGCGTCCTCTGGCTCTGCTACGAGATCTGGCCAAACAAAACCAGCGGGGTCAGCCCCGAATAGCAAGTACCGCCAAAGGGGCACAAGAGTTAAGATAAAACCCAGTTATAATGATAAGAATAAAGCTTATGCTGCGGCTATAGGGTAGCGCTACATCGTCGGACCCATCTGGCACCCTTACAACCAAACAAGGACAAAAGGTGCCACATGGAGCCGGGACGCGTCGCACTCTATGACCTTCACATAAGTTTACAGATATAAGTAAGAAGATCTCCTGGTCGTGACTTCGGTCGACAGACCATCGCAGCACGATAACCAACCCAACAATCAACAAGAACATGGGTTGGATCATGTACCGCGGTGTGCCATGTTCCTTAGTCATTCACAGGAGTAACACATCACAATCAAATTAAGGCTTCCGTTCGTAACTTCGGTCCGCAGCCTGTCATAGTACGATAACCAACCCAACAATCAAACAAGAACATGGGTTGGATCACGCACCATAACAGTCCGCTTTCCTCAGTTACTCGCGGAAGGTAAAAGAAAAATACAAGCAAGTCATTTTCACGGCCAGTCAAGTCTACGAGTTTCTAGTATGGCGAGGTTATCCTCGCATTAAATTATCAGAGTCCTTAGATTGTATCTTTCCAGCAAGGCTAGCCAACCCAGGGGTCCGCGTAGTCAAGTATTATTAAGCACAGGTCCCTCATAAGGCTACCTTGCAGGCACAAGTCCCCGTAGGGCTACCTTGCCAAAACTTATAATATATCAGGAAATAATCGGATACCGGCATCCACTCATTGTAGATGGCACAGTATCCGTGGTGACCAGCTGGCGCGTCGAGGCAATACCTCAAGGCGGCTGGGGTAACACGATCTCGGGATTCTGCCATCTCCATGCATCTAATAGATTTAGTTGCCTAATTTAAACCCTATGTAAAATCTTGGATCCTCATGTTGTGGCCTGCATGATCATCCTCCTAGAATGTCGTACCGTAGTACGAGTACCCCAAGTGAGGATCCATGTCGATCAGTAGGTCGACACGTTCTACCCCTCCTTAGTGTAATGCAACATTGCAAATGCGCCACGTGGGATTACGAGTCATTTGTCAAGCATGAACGAGAACCGGGACATTCAGGCACATGTAGCGAGTAGGAACACTTTGTTCTCCAGGGTCAGATTCATGCTCAGGACAAAAGGCGTAAGGATATATCGCATACACAAACCAATACATATACACGTATATAAGCCAAGGTAGCATAAAAATGGAAAACCAGGGACAGGCTGACTAGGTACTAAGGCAAGGTCGGCCAACCAACGCGGGCGCGTCACATCATGGCGCGGGCGCATGGCGGGCGAGGGCGCGGTCACGAGCGCGACGGCCACACGGGCGCGGAAGCGCCGGGCGCGGGCGGCCACGCAGGCGCGGGAAAACGGCCGGGCGTGACGTCCACACAGGGGCGCGAACACGCGGGCGCGGACACGCGGGGCGCGGACCACGCAAGGCGCGGACACGCAAGGCGCGGACCACGCGGGGCGCGGACACGCGAGGGCACGGGCCACGCAAGGCGCGGACACGCGAGGGCGCGGGAAGGCCGGGCGCGTGACGTCCACACAGGGGCGCGAACACGGGGGCGGCCTGGTGCTGGAACCACGCGGGCGGGAGACCACGCGGCGCGGGCACCACGCGGGCGCGAGGGCGCGTCCTCCCATCAGCGCGGCGGGACGCGCTGCGCGGAGGGCGCGGGACACAGGGGCGCGGACCTCCCATCAGCGCGGGCGGGACGCGCGCGCGGAGGGCGCGGGACACAGGGGCGCGGACCTCCCATCAGCGCGGCGCGGGACGCGCGCGCGCGGAGGGCGCGGACACAGGACACTGTTCATCTTCTTTCCCTCAACCGAGAGGGAAGAACCATGAACCCTAAAAACTCCAAAAATCATAACTAAGTCAAATCTTAACCAAATTTCGATTTTCAAAGTTCAATCTTGTGTAAAATTCAATTCTCTACAACATGGAACCATTAAAACTTGAAAATGATGGAGTTTAGTAGATCAAAACTAAGGAAAACCGAAAATGTTTAAAACTTAGATCTACAAAAATTAAAGCTTCCAATCAGAAAATTCCAAGTTCTAATCTAGTAGAGAATGAGGGAAAAACAAGTTTTGGTAAAAATTTTGAAGGAAAAACGAAAATGATGGATCTCTCCCTTGTGCAAGTTGATACTTGCCTTTGGTTGGGTGAAGGAAGTAAATGAGAGGAGTTATGAGGAATGAATGAGGGGAGAGAAAAGGAATGGGGTTTTATATAAAAGCCTAAACCAAGTTGGTTCATGATGACCCAACGGGTTCAAGTGAACCGAGAACATGTCACCCAATTAGAGCCAAAACTGTAAACTAAAATCACAGAAAATAAATTACGAAATATTATTTTGTCAAATAATTTGGGATATACATGAAGAAATACAACAAAATAAATATCGTATAAATATACGTAAATACAAATAAGCAGTATACGTACTAAAATACGTATACCGGTATTGGTGAAGGTGATGGGGGTGGTGATGGTAATGGTGATGGTGTTGGTGAAAGTGATGGGGGTGGTGATGGTAATGGTGATGGTGAAGGTGGGTGGTAGTGGTGGTGGTAATAGTAAGGTGGTGGTGATGATGGTGGTGGTGGTGGTGTGGTGGTGTGATGGACGCGGCATCGGCGGTGGCGGTGGTGCGGCGGCGGCGGGGAGGGGGCGGGGACGCGACAGCGGCAGGACGGGTTTGGGTTTGTGAGAAGATGAGGGTATTTTCGTCAAAATTATCGGTCAAACCCTTTGACCGTCAGCTATGGACGGTTTTCGTCAAAAGTGGGGGGATTCATACATTATGGTAAAACAGTGGGGTGCACCTTGAATTTGGGTAAATCAAGTGGGGTGTGACTCAAAATTTCTCATTTTAGAATTCGTAGTCGTAAAATTGTATGCATCTCAATCCTTAATCTTTTAACGATCTAAACAGATAAATAAAGGACCTAAATAAAAATAATGTCACATGTTACAACCACATCGTAAGTTCTTATTTGAGTTGTGTAGTCGGACTGACTAATTCGGTAGGTTAAAAAGTTGGAAACGTTAAAAATGAACATTTAGATAAAACGTCCCTGAATAGATACCCTATATATTTGTAGAAAAAAAGGTAAATAGGGACTAACATAGTAGATATAGTGTAGTAAAGCGGCTAGTTCTTCATAGATAGAAAAGAGAAGTATGGAAGAGAGGAAAAATCTCGTGTTATTCAGAAGAGCAAGCAACCTTTGAATGAGTATGCTGCTAGATTATATCCAAAGTCAAGTTTGTTAACATAGATAACAACAATATCTAGAAGATAGGCATAACCATAGTTATTTGTCATTATAATATCTAGTAGTTATAACTAACTACAACACTTCCACTTGAGTGTGCACAACTCTATATATAATCTAAATCATCTTTAGGAATGATAAGCATCAATCCTCATGGATGATCAGCATCAGTCTTCAGAGTAATCAGCATCAGTCTTTAGGGGGTATATTAATGCGAGTTTGTGGAGATATGGAAATGAGGTAGACTTCACCAAAATTTTGATTCGAAAAATCCAGTGAAAAAAATCGTAATTTAAGAAAAAAAAAAAGTGAGTCAAAGTTGATACGTCTTCTAGACTTGAAAACATCTAGGGTTGCAAGCAACCCGATGTGGTTGCCTTTCTTTTAGGGTGCTAAAAATCCAGTAGAAAAAATGTTCCTATATTAGAAAAAAGAGTACATTAAGGTTAAGTGAGTATGCTTCTTGATAGTCCCACTGATTTTGATATTATCCCAAACTACAGGTATTGTAATTTAGAGGACCTTTGTAATCTGATGCCAAAAACGATCTTCTAGAAAGTGGACTTTGACATGGACTTGGTGAACATGTCGACCAAGTTGTCCTAGAATCGGATCTGTTTTGACTTCAATTTTTTATTGTTGTTATTACTGATACAAGAAGGAAACTTTGGTATAATGTGCTTGGTATAATGTCCTTTGATGTAGAACTTCTTCATATAGTCAATGCATGCGGCATTGCCTTCAATTATTATCCTCGGGACATGATTGATAGAGAGAATCCACTCATCGTCCGAATATGCTCAATTACAGCTCACAACCATATGCACTCTCGGATGACATCATGGAGGGTGATGAGCTTCGATTGATTTAAACAAGTAGCAACTATGGTTTGCTTTGTAGACTTCAAAGATATCGTTTTACCTCAAATGGTAAAGACAACCACTTTGAGATCGAGTTAGATAAATAAGTGGCATCGGCATAGTCGATAATGCGGGTATCATTCCATGATCAAAGGGGTTTGATCCATTCCGGGATGCATTGGGATAGAATAAGCCCATGTTTGTAGTGCTCTTAATGTCATTATAGTGGTGGCATGTTGGCGCAGTACTAAATCTAGCCAAGAGATTCATAGCAAATGATGTCTGGTCTAGCATTGAGCTAAGAACATGTAAACACCAAAATTTTAAATTTATTTGGCCTAAATAGTAATTTTTGGATTTTTATATTTTCAAAAAAAATATTTTTATTATTTTATATATGACCTTAGTCATGGTTAAGTTTTGAGATGCATGTTGACTAGAAATTATGGCATGGCTAGTGTAACCATGTGCCATGACTAGCATTTTAGCCATGGTAGGAATGACCTAGCCATATTTTGTCCCTTGTATTTAAATAAGTCAAGTTCTGGTCAATATATATATATATATATATATTATATATATATATAATATATAATATATGTGTGTGTGTGTGTTGTGTGGTGTGTGGCCTAGCCATATTTTGTCCCTTGTATTTAAATAAGTCAAGTTCTGGCCAATATATATATATATATTATATATATATATATATATAATATATATATTATATATATATATATAATGTTAGATATTATTGTACCATGTCGATTCATGAGATGAAGAACATAAATATAAATTAAATTACGGAAGCGTACCTGAATCCATTGTCTTTGCTTGACGGTTCTTGAAGCACACGTCTCTTTATGGGTTTGATTTCCAACCCGCTACGGCCCTTAATAACAAAGATGAAATCTTTGTTCCTCTCTTTATTGATGGAGATACAGAAGAGAATAGAGAAAACCCTCTCTTGGTGGCCGTATGAGTTGGGGACCATAACCCTAATGAATACACATAATATAGATATGTGTGTTGTGATATTTCTAATTTAGCCCTCATCAAATTAGAATTATCTCCGGTATCTATACATTAATTCCATGACAATTATACCCTTAAGCCAATTTTCCAAATAGACCACTTTAATTTGGCTTAATTATTAGATAGCTCAAACACAATTAATTTTACATGTGTGGCCCCATAATTATTGAATAATTCCAACAATCTCCCACTGGGCCACATATGTAACCTTATAATTGTGTTAATCTTAGTGAGCTCATAAATTGTGTCATGACCCGCACCCTAGAGTTAGGGCACGAGAACGTAACAACGTCCAGCCTACGCCGCAGTGTCGGCGGTAGAACGCTGTCTTAGGTCTCAATGCATCTAACAGTATAAGACTAAACAGTTTATACTCCTCGAATGGGGGTGACATAGCAGAATGTAAACTCAATCACATCTAAGGTAGAGCATATTGGAAGATAGATAAAACATGAAATCCAAAGAGATACAACAGATAGAAGTCTAAGTGTCTAAGATACATAAACTCAGAATACATCTCAAATCTCAAATACAGTAATCCATAAATAAATACAACTCAAGACGACTGAAATAAGCTATAAGAAACCCTAGCTATCTATGCAACCTCTACTGTCTCCTCTAGGCTAGCAAGCAACCTCCAGGCTATCTGTAAAATTTATCAACGGGTCCAGTCAGGACTGGAGCGAGCACAGTACATCTCAACAGATCATAGCAGGTTAGAAAATATAATCATGCAGTAAAGTAAGATACAGGATCTGAAGGAAATGCAGTATGTAAACAGAGAAAGAGAACTGTAATAGAAATATCTACTATAAGTAGAGAGCTAACAGTGGCTAGTGAGTCAGAGTACAATATAAACATGTGAATGACATAGGAGATTCTAGGAACTATACTATGGAGTGATTCTGGGAACTGCACTACTTGGATATTATTCACATGTTTACTTCTACTCCCCCGTACCCCCAATCAATACACAAGGATCCAACCAGGTTATGTTATGATTCCATGCAAAGGCCCACAAGGGGTGATACATGGATAGCCCATAAATGGATGATTCTGGAAATGCCCACAATGGGGTGATTCTGGGAATGCCCATAAATAGGGTGATTCTGGGAAGACTCTGTGGTCATGAGAGTACATGTCACAAGTGATCGAAGAACCGTAAAGCATAGTGATACACCATGTAAGTGAAACGCACAGACATGTAGTATACGATGCTCCCTGAGGGGATAACATCTCAAGAATGGATCCATATAGTACTAATCCGTGTTACCAATGTGACAGCATCAAAGTAAAGTAATCTAAAGCAGGAAAATAATTCTAACAGGATATGAAATGATCAGAGAATGTACTCGCCTGGTATCCTGAATGTCCGAAGAGAATATACTGTCCGAGGAGTGGTGTCTGTCTCCTATAGAACAGTACAAGTCACAACAAGTCTAAAATAAGGAAATAGACTGCTACAATGCATCTACATGAAGTTTGGGGTCAATCTAGGCTAAAGTCAACTTTTGGTCAACTCTAGTCAACTAGACTAGTCAAACTAGGTCAAACCTAAACCAAACAAGTCTATACTAGTCTATTCTAGGCCTAATCAAGACTAAACAAGTCTAACTAAACTCTCACTAGGCAAACAGACACACCATAGGCTAAGAGCCCTTGGCTATAGGCTATATCATGCCTAAGCCAAACCACAAACATATACACATAACAATATATATATCTAATATATTGTAGTACACTCATAACATATAGGCTACCTATATGTACATCCCATATATATATATATATATATATATATATATATATATATATATATATATATAGCATCACTATTCACATATTCATATACATAGATATATAGGAAAGCTATTATATAGGCACATACATATATATAGAGAGAGAAAGAGAGGTAAAAGAGTAAGTGAGTATGTGTGTGTTTGGCATGTGTGTGAAAGGATATGTGTTAATATTCTAAAACATGACAATTATACCCTTAAGCCAATTTTCCAAATAGACCACTTTAATTTGGCTTAATTATTTAGATTGCTCAAACACAATTAATTTTACATGTGTGGCCCCATAATTATTGAATAATTCCAACAATCTTCCACTGGGCCACATATGTAACCTTATATTGTGTTAATCTTAGTGAGCTCATAAATTGCTATCTTAATCCTTAGGGTATATCTGGACAATCTCGTCCATTAACCATATCAACATAGGATCAAAGCGGCCTTCGTCACATATAGCGTAACTAAACCATCAATGGTCATATATACCAATATAGCTAAACGACATAGATTAATCATGGATGCGTAGCATAAAAATTACACGCAATGTGATCAATACATGTCTATTTCCAACTGGTCCTCCTTAACTTTAATAAGATCAATACTTTAACATAATGAAAACAGAATAAACTGAATTTCCATATATCTGATCAGATAAATATCCAAAATACTTTATACATAAATGTGTCCAAAACCAAATAGCACCCAAATACATAAAATACAAACTCCTACTATATTGTCATATTCTTAATTAATACCCATATGAGCAGTATGCTCATGAAAGACCCTAGGTGATAATGCTTTTGTGAGTGGATCCACTAACATGGAGTTTGTCCTAATGTGCTATATGGACACTATAACCATTCTGAATTCTTTCCTTCACAACTAGAAACTTTATGTCAATATCCTTTGACTTATACAAGTTTATGTTGTTATTGGAATACAGTACTGCTGATTTATTGTCACATCATAATTTCATGTGGTCTTTCAATACCGTACTGTAGGTGCAGCCTTGTGATAATTTTGCAACCATATTTCCTGAATAGATAACCCACAACATGTTTATAAACCTTATTTTTATGATGGAAGAAATTACGAGTGCATGTTTGACACTCATCCAAAATATACCTCCATTAGTCAGCATAACCTGATGTGCATCTCCTGCTGTGTTGGCATCCAGCAAAATTGGAGTCGGAATACCTTATGATCTCCGGAATTATCCGATCTCCTACAAAGAGCATATAATTTCTTGTTCTCTATTAATTACTTAAGTAGTTTGGCTGCTATCCAATGATCCATCCATATTTGCTTAAATATCTGCCTAACATCCTAATATGTACGCAATATCCTGACGCGTACATACTTGAGCATACATTAGACTCCCTACAACTGATCATGAAGGAAAAATCTATTGTATTTTTTAATTTTAAGGCTAACCTTAGGGCACTTATTTGAGACCGAATTTGTCTCCTTTAACGAGAGGTGTCACCTGGTTTGCATTAAATACTTTAATCAATGTACAAAACCAGAAATTATTTCTACTCCTACTGAACTTGTGATACACACAATCTTCAATAGTGTTCATCTCAAAACCAAACGAGATAGTCACTTGTTAAAACTCAAAGTATCTTTGATGAGAAGCCTGCTTGAGTTCATAAATAGATTCTGTCAGTTTGTGAACCATATTCTTTGGGTCTTCTGACACAAAGTTTTCTGGTTGCACTATATAAATTATTTCGTCAATGTTACCATTGAGAATAATACCGTTTTGACATCTATTTGATGTAACTCAATATTAAAATGTACAACAAGTACTATGATTGGTTTAAAAGAGTCTTTCAAAGAAACCAAAGAGAAAGTCTCATTAAAAAACAATTTCTTCCTCTTCTCTTGAGGTTGTTGAGTTTGTTCCTCAGAAACAATTACCTTATCTTGAATGGGGTGCCGCTACGTTGTCGTTGTTAAGGTATCTCAACAACGACTTATAGAGGTAATTCGACATTGTCTTATTGAGACTCCGAATTCACTTCTTGATCATGACATGTATAGAATACTGCACATCGTCAAAAGTGATAGTAGGAATCGTAATTGATTCCTTCTCAAAGACAATGATCCCTCCAAACTCAACATCCTCAAAAAATTATATTACACTTCTCGTCTCAAAAAATATTCTTAGTGTGGGACCGTATAATTATTAACCCCTTGATCTGTAGCATAACCAATAAAGTAGCTGCTTATAATTTAACTTTGGTCTGTATTTTCTTTACACATTAATATAGACATTAAAATCTATAAAGTCAATAAAATCCAAATCTCATCAGACACAAGTCGTTCAACTCTATTTCTAGATGTGACCTAATCGCTTACGTCATAATGAGGCTAAATTTTATTATTGTTATTTTGTGTTTAGTACCACATGACTCCACTTGCAAGGTTTCATTTAAGCTGCAATAGTTTCAACTGAATATAGGCGATCATAAATCTTAAAGGAACCGTTACCAATAATATTTGGATTTAAAGATAGACAAAACTATTATTTCCAAATGAACAATAATAACCATATTTGTCCATTAAGAAAACTGAAACTGAATTTCGTCTAAATGACGGTACAATAAAAGTGTCTATCAAATCCAAATAATAATCGGTTCCTAAAAATATCCTAAAATGTCCTATTGCTTTCACTTCTACCGATTTGCCGTCACCCACATAGATGTATCTTTCACCATCAATTGGCTTCGGTAGCTCAGACAACCTTGTCTATAAACACTAATGTGGGCAGTAACACCAGAATCTAATCACCACGTGTTTTTAGGTACTAAATCTAAATTAACCTCAAAACAAACTAAATTTAGAAATGTACTTTTCTTTATACGTCATGCGTGTTACTTTGTACATTTCTTCCTTATGTGTCTTGTCTTATCACAAAAGAACAACCCTTAGTTTTATATTGTTGTTTCTTTTGACCTGGACCCTTAGCAGCTACTTTATTCATTTCTTTTTGCCCTTAAAGTTTATCCCATTAAACATTAAAATTAAAATCTTATTGGCAGATATTTTAACAACATTAACTGTAAAGAGAATAAAGCAACAAAAATAAACATGCTCTAAAAATAACCAAAGCATAAAATATAGTCAAACAAATTCAAATAATGGTGAACCCCATCTCAAGATACCTAGCACATCATTAATATCAAGTCTTTGGACAGTGATATTAACTGCAAGTGGTATTCTTGGTATAATGATCAAGCATTGACAATAAGTCATGTCAAATAATAAGCCTATCTTTGGCTCGGGTTATTATTCACATGTAAACCGTATAATTGTCACACATTTATCACCACAAGTATGTGTGCAATTCGGCCAAGTATTAACCTTCCTTTGGGCCGGCTAATACTCGCATGAATTTACACACACAAACATCTAACATCCCTCATAGACTATCTACGCAAGAGAGGTCACTTGGCAACATCTTGTTTCAACGAGTCTGTTTAGAATATTAGACAACTATTACTAGTCACAAAAGGCAAACAAATTTGAATGTTGACTAAATTTTACAAATCGGATTATGTCCAAAATCATTTGTACATGCATATTTATAAGATTATTAATTCAAATAAAGTAATCAAAAGCATAAGCATGATTTTTAGTTTGACAAAACTGGATATTATCAACATAACAAATATTCATGTGATAATATATTGAAAATATGCATCCATAGCTAGAAAAACATAGACATTTAGCTGAATGGAATAATTCCAAAACATATATCCAAACTGAGCATATGATATAATTCAATCCATATTATTCAATTATATCAAGATATCCAAACAGAGCATATTTTGTCTTAATTGAGCATTAACTAGAAGGAATAAATCTAAAATATCACATAAAGAAATTTGACCAAATTAATAAATACGTAGGGTTGACTCTAGACAACCCCTCTTCTTCTTTCTAGACATAAGTCGGTCAGTATACTTGTCCATTTTCTTATAAATTAATGAGAAAGACCTAAAAGAAATATTCTTGAGATGAAGAACATAAATATAAATTAAATTGCGGAAGCGTACCTGAATCCATTATCTTTGCTTGACGGATCTTGAAGCACACGTCTCTTTATGGGGTTTGATCTTCCAACCCGCTACGGCCCTTAATAACAAAGATGAAATCTTTGTTCCTCTCTTTGTTGATGGGGATACAGAAGAGAATAAAGAAAAACCTCTCTTGGTGGCCGTATGAGTTGGGGACAATAACCCTAATGAATACACACACACACCCACACACACAACACCACACACACACACACATATATATATATATATATATATATATATATATATATATATATATATATGTGTGTGGTGTGTGTGTGTTGTTGTGATATTTCTAATTTGGCCCCTCATCAAATTAGAATTATCTCCGGTATCTACACATTAGTTCCATGACAATTATACCCTTAAGCCAATTTTTTAAATAGACCACTTTAATTTGGCTTAATTATTTAGATAGCCCAAACACAATTAATTTTAAATTGTGGCCCCATAATTATTGAATAATTCCAACATATATATTATATTATATATATATATATATATATATATATATATATATGGCCTAGCCATATTTTGTCCCTTGTATTTAAATAAGTCATGTTCTGGTCAACATATTATTTTGCTCTTTTGAGTATGATGTAAATGAGATGAGGTGAGGCAGATAAAGGTGGAGTGTTTTGTAAGCCTGATTATTTTCCTCTTTTGAAATAAATTACCCTATTTCAAAAAAATTCAGATTTTAAGATTGATATTTATATATAAATATAGTGATTTCTATATATAGAACTATTTGAATAAATCCTTAACCTTATCTAACCACCTTTCCTAACTAACTAACAACCAATCTTAAACTCTACCCAACCTAGGAAACCTTCAATTTTTGTCCAAATAATAGCCCCCTTAGTGGCCAAACCTATAAGGATGGAAACCAATTCTATTTACATATATATGCTCCTAAAGCCTCTCTCTTTCTCTCTCTCTCTCTCCTCCTCTCTCTCTATATATATATTATATATATATATATAATATATATATATATATATATATATATACTAGTCTACATGTACGTGCTTTGTACGTATTTAATTAGAATATCATAAGGTCAGCTGTCGTCTTTCAGACTTTTTCAGGTGACTATTCATGTGTGTGATTTTTTTACAATGCCAAGAAATTATAAGTAGGAATTTTGTTTTTTTTTTAAATTTTCTATTGAGAATAATAATCTTTGAAAAATGGTAAGGACAGAAAAATTTATTACCATTGGAACATGAAGAGTTGTATAGAAAAAGAAAAATTCATAGCATGCAAACATTATTATTTTGACTTTAAACATAAATGACATGCAAGTCTATAAAATACTCGAGGGTATTTTGGGAATCCAAAAGTTTCACCATCAAGTTTTTATATTATATATTATATAATATATATATATAATAATATATATATATATATATATAATATATATATATATATATATATATATATATGCTTTGAAAGCCTCTCTCTTTCTCTCTCTCTCTCTATATATATATATATATATATAATATAGAGAGAGAGAGAGCCTTTCAGAGCATATATATATATATATATATATCTATATATATATATATATATATATATATATATATATAATATATATATATATTATATATATATATATATATATATATATATATAAACCACTACCCAAAACCCTAACTTTAAACCCTTGATTTCCACTCCTTCTTTCTTGGTCGGTCCTATCATCCCTTTTTCTTCAAAAATCAGCATCCCCAAGCCCGCATACACCATCTACCATCATCTTCTTCATCAAAAACCTTCTCCTCCAATCCAAAGTCATTTTTTCCACCATCCTTTCATCAATCTCCACCAAAACTTCAAAAACTTCACTTTGCCATCAAACCCATCCAAGCACCATTGCCATCATCTTCAACCCATCATAAGGGGATAGCAAGCAAAGCAAAGTAAGGAGTGGTGTTCTTGGACAAGAAGGAGCACCAACAACCCATCTTTTGGATGCTTTCGGTAAAAATCCTAACTTTTTCATTAAATTTCTATTATATAAATTTTGTAGAAATCTGAGAATTAATATTCTAAAATCAATATTTTGACATCTTTTATGCCATATTATCATCCATATAGATTATAGGTTAAATTGTTGAAAGTTCGGAATACGATAGGACTAGTTAGAGCCTTTTCGGTGTGAATTTTTGAGCGATAGAATTTCTTAAAACTGAATTTATTTGTGTTTTATTACTTTCAAAGACATATTTTAAAATTTCCATATCTGAACCCTATAAATATGAGCCAACAGATTAGGTTTTCGGCTAAATTGTCGACAATAAATGGCTCATAAAGAGGGACTAATTTGGTAAATAAATAAGGTATTATTTTCTGAGTTATAATCAAATTAATTATGTTTTATATGTTATTACATATATATAGGTCATACAAAGATTTGGTAAAGTTCCGGACAAGTTTCGGCAAGACTAGTTGGTATTAAATAGACATAACCATGAGTTGTACCAAAAATTCTAAATATGGAATTCACAAGTTAAATTCAAATAAACATCATGATATGATTTCTAGGCGATTTGTGTGTTTTTCCTTTATTTGGGGACTTAACCTTGAATTTTGGAAGTCAAAACTATAAAACTAGGTCTAAAAATCCTAGAAGCAGGTATACTTGTCATTTAGGAACCCATGTGTACCATATGTAACTAAATGCTAAAATAATTCTTTTATTTGTGTGTGAACTCTTGGTAGATTTTGGTATTACAAATTAAGCATTAACTTGGACAACGGCAAGTAGACCATGTAGGACCATTCAGCACCTCTAGGGGGGTGAATAGGGTGTGTGTGTGTGCAGCGAAAAATAATCCAATTTAAATTTTTAAACTATGGCAGTAAATAAGAGACAGTAAATATAAAGCAGAGATAGAGAGATCAAACTCAGTGACACAACGATGTATACTGATATCCCTCTGAGAGGACTAATCCAGTCTCGAGTACTCTTGCTCGATGTTAATCCACTAAGGCACAAGCTAAGTGAGAGCTTGCAGTCTCTTACAACACCGTACTTAGTGACAAGTGCACGACCAACTTCACAACACCGTGCTTGGTGACGAGCGCACGACCGGGTCCACAACAAGGATAATTGTTGTACTTGGAACAATTTTACAACTCTTGAACACCAAAAGACTCTAGATTGAAGTAGATATTACTGGCTTTTGGCTAAGGAGAGTATAGGTGTGATTTGAAAGCTTTTGATCGATTGAAAATACTTATTGAATAGAGAAGAGAAGATGAAGAATGAATGAGTGATTTGAAATGAAAAACTCTCTCCTATTTATAGGTGTTTTCTGGGACTGAACTCGGGCAGAGTTCTGGCAGAGTTCTGATGCAAAGATTTCGCATATGTACGTTACATGCAGATTTGGAGGCAACGGATATTTGAATTCAAACTGACCGGACTCGGGTCGAACTCGGTTTTGAGTTTGTCTAGGAGAATTTCGAAAATATTTGTCAAATTCTGTTGCAAAAATAATTTTAAACTTTTGGAAAAAATGAAATGGGAATAGGTAGACTTTTTAGAAATGTGAACTGAGATAAACCTAAGCCAGTATTACCTAGTCGATCTTACAATTTAAAATCCTAGACTCAATAAAGATAAAATACATAATAAATTGTAAAAAGACTTGGACTGGATCCCATTGAGAGTAATCTTCAGATTGATGATTTATATGCTTGATGGTGCAGTACGACGCTCGTTGATATTGATTTCACGTGTCCTGAAATAATTAGCAGCAGTTCGTATATTTTGTGTATTGACTTAAGTTCATGTCGATTATCAAAATCGGGTGTGACCATGGAATGGGCCAACAATCTCCCCCATTTTGATAATTGACAAACTTGAGTCTATACCAAAATATATCAAAAAAATAGAACAAATAAAATGTACCTGTTATTTGTAATGGGTTGGATTGTATGCTTTGGATTGTGGTATATACTCTTCCCCTTTGTCAATATAAAAATGGCTTTGGCTCCCCCATAATGTGTGAAGCCAACAATTTATAAGAAAACAGACAAAGTAAAGCTAGAGATAACCAAATAACACAAAGTGCATAAAAAGATAACTAGTACTGAATAAACTAGAATATCATGCATAACAATGTCTCACTGAAAAGAAAAAGATACAATCATAAAGTGCTAAATATGTCTAACTGAAAAGTTTAGACAAAAAAAACTACATCATAGCATAGATCATCAACTGACATCCTATCCACCAGCTCAAAATCGCATCACATAGTGGGGTCGTCACCGCCAGGAGCATCCGGAGGAAAGTAAGCTGCAGTAGGATCGAAATAAGGAAAAGACGCCTCATCTCCGAACCTTGGGCCTGTGAAGCCTGGGTAAGGAAGGATAGTCATGGGATGCGATGGGTCCTGTGAGAGACTCCAGTGGAGATCAGTAATCCTATTTTGCAACACCTGAGCCTGGTAGATGTGGCAGAACTTCGAGTCGAGATAGCTCTGATAACGTTGCAGAGAGAGAGCAACAAAGTCATCGAACCGCTGATAGAATCCTGGGTCAAAACCTGGAGCAGGGGCTGGAACAGGAGCATGAGCTGGAGCATCAGGAGGAGGAGCCTCAGCGTCAGCAGCTGGAGCAGGCTGAGCTCTATGAGGCAGAGGTGGAGTAGGGTATCGACGAGATCTGGTGAGCTCTACAGCAGTGGAGGAGTAGGCACAGGTTTGAAGATCAATATCAAACCTTCGAAAGATGGAGGCCAAGTGCATAGGATAGACCAGGTTGCGTCCTACATTTCTGTAGTTCAGCATCCAGGCCATCATGGTCTTGGGGATAGAAAAAGGAATGTCAAATGTATATGATACATAGAAGATAGCTCTAAGAAAGTGATCTCATCAGATGATCCTTTCTTTGAAAGAAGAACAGAGAAAATGAAATGATAGAGTTCATAAAAGTTTTGATTAAGATCTCTTGAAAAGACTCTTCTAGGAACAGGGTGTGGATAGCAAATCAGTTCTTTGAAAGAGTTAATAGTGACATCTTCTGAAATTGGATATAATGGATATCCACAAGAGCTTCACCCACATCAGGAACATGGAAATATTCACTGATGTCAGTGGCGCTGAACTCCAATTCTTGCCCAGCAATGTAAGAATAGAAGTTTTCATTTGGTTTTACCTGCAAGTTGCAGTAAAACATACGGACAACATTGTCGTAGATGTTCTCGGCTACTTCGAAGAAGTCACGATAGCCGAGATAGTCAAATATGGGAGCATACTCAGAAAAATAGTAAAGTTAACAAAAGCTCCAGCACATATTCTACGACCCGAAGAGAATCAAACCATAGGTCAGAAAATTCCTTATCAGGAAATAAACTGGAATCAAAGTCATCTGAACCTGATGGTCTAGCTGGACTAAAAAGACTAGTACGAACGTAGTCGACGAGGAAGATCCTGCTTGTGAGGGATCAACCTATCTTCTCTGACGTTTGGGAGCCATAGATGAAAGAAAAGTAACTTGAAGTACCTTGGAAGAGGAGAAAGAAGATAAAGTTGATTAGCCCATTGGAACTCCTTGATAACTTGCAAGGAAGAAGTAGGAAGGAGTATTGGGAGGAGCAGAGGATTTTTCATGAAGTTGTGGTGTGAAAAATATGAAAGATGATGGGTTTATAAAGAGCTAGGGCCGGTTGTTCGGTTCTGGAAGCTGAACAACGCTGACCGAACTCGGCCCGAATTCGGCCAGAACTCGGTCAGAGTTCGGGCCGGTTCGGCTACTTATATTTCCGAGGTAATAAATGCTTAAACTGTAAATATGACTTTTGACTTCTACATTTAATAACATTTATTATTTTGGGTTAGCTGTAGGGGTATTGTCCCAGCTGAGAGGTTCACCGGGGAACTCTTAAATACCGCTTCGCTTCGACCGTAGTCATGGTGACAGACAGACCCTTTGTAGGCTTGTACCAAAATTTTTTTCGTTAAATAAATTACGAAGTTTCGAGTCATAAAATTAAATTTAATTACCATACTATACTATGAATCCAAAAATTCAAGTATACCGACTCTCGCCTCATTATGTTAAAATGGTCTTTGCCAGTGGTTTTGTGAAAATGTCTGCTAGTTGATGATCTGTGTCAATAAACTCTAAGCAGATATCCCTGTGTGTTGATGATCACGTAAAAAGTGATGACGTATCTCAATGTGTTTTGTGCATGAGTGACATACATGATTCTTAGTCAGATTAATGATGCTAGTGTTATCACAAAAATGGGAATCTTAGTGTAGTACAAATTATAGTCTTCTAGGATTTGCTTCATCCACAAAATTTGAGCACAGCAACGTCCTGCGGTGATATATTCAGCCTCAGTAGTTGATAATGCTACAAAATTTTGCTTCTTGCTAAACCAAGAGACTAAGACCTTTCCTAGAAAATGACACGTACCGCTGATACTTTTACGGTCTACTTTGCATCCTGCAAAATTCGCATCCGAGTAACCTATCAGGTCAAAGGATTTGGTTTTAGGATACCACAAGCCGACTATAGAAGTTTCCTTAAGGTATCGGAAGATACGCTTAACGGCACTTAGGTGTGATTCCTTAGGATTTGCCTGGTATCGTGCACAGAGGCAAACACTGAACATAATATCAGGGTGACTAGCAGTTAAATATAATAAGCTACCAATCATACCTCGATACTTACACTGGTCGACAGGTTTGCCACTTTCATCAGAATCAAGCTTTGTAGATGTAGCCATTAGGGTTCCGATAGGCTTTACATTATCGAAGTCGTACTTTTTCAGTATGTCCTTCGTATACTTGGCTTGATTGACGAATGTTCCCTTTGAGTGTTGTTTGATCTGAAGTCCTAGAAAGAAGTTTAGCTCTCCCATCATACTCTCCTCAAATTCACTCTGCATACACTTAGCAAACTCTTGACAAAGTTTTTCATTAGTAGAACCGAATATAATATCATCAACATATTTGCACAAGAAGAATGTCATCATTAAAGATTTGATAAACAAAGTTGTATCAATTCTTCCTTTTGAAAAACCATTTTCAAGTAAGAAGGTACTTAGGCGTTCATACCAAGCACGAGGTGCCTATTTGAGTCCATAGTGCTTTCTTAAGCTTGAAGACGTGATCAGGTTTTTGAAAATCTTCAAAACCAGGGGGTTGTTTCACAAAAACTTCCTTTTTAAAAATCCGTTCAAAAATGCACCTTTTACGTCCATTTGAAATAGTTTAAAATCATTAAAACATGCAAATGCACAAAACATGCGGATGGCTTCTAGTCTAGCAACAGGAGCATATCTCATTATAATCAATACCTTCTTCTTGATTATAACCTTGTACCACTAGACGTGCTTTGTTGTGTAGAACTTGTCCATCTTCACTAAATTTATTTCGGAACACCCATTTGGTACCAATTATTGATTGACCAATAGGTTTAGGAACGAGTTCCCAAACTTGGTTTCTCTCAAATTGATTTAGTTCCTCTTGCATGGCATCAATCCAAAATTCATCAGAAAAGGCATCATCTATGTTCTTAGGTTATATTTGAGAAATAAAAGCTACATTTGCTGCTATTTCAGAATCCCTAAGAGAGGAGCGTGTACTTACACCTTTTGATACATCACCTATGATGACTGATGAGTTTCTGGATGATCTGGTAAGAACTTTAATAAATCAAATTTTTGAGTCAGATCTTCCACAGACTTTTTAGTTTTTGCTTATACATCTTTATCATCACTGTCGCTAGATCTGTGACTATTGAGCTCATCAAAAGTAACATTAATTGATTCTTCAACAATCATAGACCTTTTATTGAAAATTTTATATCCCTTACTCTTAGCAGCATATCCGAGAAATATCCTTTCATCTGCTTTAGAGTCGAACTTTCCCAAGTTATCCTTGGTGTTCAGGATAAAACAGCGATATCTAAAAACTTTAAAGTAAAAATATTTGGAATCCTTCCAAACCAAAGTTTATATGGTGTTTTCTTCGAGATAGGTCGAATTAACACCCTATTTAAAATATGACAGGCTATGCTAACAATACTTAGGAAGATTATGCTGATTCAGCATGATTCTAGCCATTTTGCTTAGAGTATGGTTCTTTCGCTCCACAACACCATTTTGTTGGGGAGTTCTAGGACAAAAAAATTTGTAGTAATATCCAATATCATCACAAAACTTTTTGAAATCAGAATTTACGAATTCGCCACCATGATCACTTCGGATACGAGTAATCATGAAGCCTTTTTCGATTTGTACCTTTTTGCAAAATATCTGAAATTAAAAAATAGCATCACTTTTGTTTGAAAAAAGTAGACCCAAGTAAAGCGAAAGAAATCATCAACAATAATAAAAGCGTAGAGCTTACCACCAAGACTAGCGACTCTACTAGGACCAAATAAATCCATATGAATCAACTGCAAAGGTCTAGAAGTACTTACAGCGTTGATGGATTTAAATGTAGACCTATGTGCTTTATTCTTTTCACAGTCAGCACATACCATCTCTCTTGAATGGAATCTCGGGGAGTCCTTTTACCAACTTCTTAGTGCTTAGTCGTGAGATAGTATCCATATTTGCGTGCCCTAGTCTCATGTGCAATAGCCAACTTTCATCTAGATTAGCTACTAGGCATCTTTCTACATTATTAGTACTCTCCAAAAAGAAAACATAAATGTTGTCTTCTCTAATCCCTTTATATATGGGATCACCAGATGACATATTATATATGGTACATTTGTCTTTTACAAAATTGATACCATAACCATTATCAGCCAAATGACTTATGCTTAGTAGGTTATGTTTCAATTCTGTTACTAGACAAACATCCTTTATTACTGGATAAGGAGAAATACCGACAGTGCCATTACCAATAATATCACCTCTCAAATTATTTTCGAAGGAGACGTATCCTTTTTCTTCATCGAAAGCGTGGCGAACAAAGATGCATCACCAGTCATGTGCCGCGAACATCCGCTATCGAGGATCCACTTGCTTTTAGCATGAGAGGGTTGAGGGTCCACCTACAAAATAAGTAGATGAATCCTTTGGTACCCATTTACTGAAGGGTCCATATTGATTAGTTTTAGGTCTCCAGAATAAAGTGTGATTGTCAACAAGTTTCCTTGCTAAGCAATACCGTGATATGTGTCCATGTGTACCACAATATGTGCAAGATAGTTTAGAACCAGTGGTTGAAACTGTGTTGACATGCTTGTTTGGTTTCTTGGAAAACCTATAAGTGAAAGCATGATGATAGTCGTGTTTCTTCCGTGCTTTCTGATTTTTAGTCTTCTTAGGTGTATGCTTAGCATTAGGACTAAACTTAGGCTGTGTCACAGGTATTGCCTGTTTGTCTAACTTGATTTCTAACTTTCTAGAAATCGCAACAGACTCTTCATATCTAGCAGTCATATATGAGAGTCTTTGTTCTGTGACTAAGTGCTTCTTCTTCTTCTCTATGTCATATAATTCTTGTATTTTAACATAGTCTCTTCTTTCTTATCAACCTTGAGGATAGCCTCATGATAGTCTACCTTGAGTTTGGCTATCTCTTCCGTGTTACCGGTAGTGTACGTCTCTTTTTAAATCTTCAATAAGACTGGACAGTCTAGCTATCTCGGTTATGTATGCCTTAATCTCTTTTCAAGATTGCTTATACTTGCCAAGCACAGTTCTGTGTTCTTTAAGTAATTCGCTAAAGGCATTTTCTAATTCATCGAAAGTAAAATTATCATATAGAGGATTTGAGGATACCTTATCAAATGCCATAAGACAGACATTGGCATTTCCGCAGGGTCTGTCTTCTTCCTCTGTATCACTGGCATCACTTTCATGCCAGATTCTTGCGTTAGCATACTTTCGACTGGTTGTTGCTTTTCTGCTTGATCTTGATCTGTCATATGGACTGTTTTTCTTTAAAGTTGGGCAGTCCTTCTTCATGTGCCCTGACTTCTTGCATCCAAATCAAATGGTTTCATCTTCATTGCTTTTTTGGATATCTCTCTTCCTTCTGTTTAATTTTTCAAACTTTAGGAATTTCCTGAAGTTCTTTACTAGTAGGGCTTGTTCATCACCACTTGATGATTCTTCATCAGAATCATTGTATGTTGATTTTCTGGCTTGAGCTTTGAAGGCAATACATTTTTCTTTTGGAGTTGCTTCTTTAAACTCTTGCAGATCAAGCTCATGGGTCATGAGCTTACCCATCAGTGTTTCCAGAGACATGGTGGTGAGATCATTTCCTTCAATGATTGTTGTTGCCTTCGGGTTCCAGTTCTTGGTTAGAGCTCGCAGCACTTTTCTGATCCTCTTATGGTTGCTATAATCCTTACCAAGAGATTGCAAAGGATTAGTAATATCAAGGAAACGTGTGAACATCTGTATAATTGACTCACCAAGTTTCATTTTAAAAGATTCATATTCCTGTGTTAGTCTATTGATTTTGGATTCTTTCACTTGGGAAGTACCATCATGAGTTACCTCAAGAAGTTTCAAAATCTCGTGAGACGTTTTACAGGTTGAAACTCTGTTGAACTCCGTTTTGTCAATTGCACAGAACAGTGCATTGATGGCACGAGCATCTAGACTAGCCTTAGATTTTTCAGCTTCTGTATATTTGTATGAGGCTTGTCTACAAGCCAGCCTTCAACCACTTTAGGTGCCGGTTTCTTATAACCGTCAATAACTATAGACCAAAGATCAAAGTCAAGAGACTTTAAAAAAGAAAGTCATCCGTGTTTTCAAGTAGGTATAATTTGTACCAACAAATAGGGGGGTCTATTTGTGGATTGCCCTTCACCGTTGAATATTGATTTCACGGCTGCCATATATACTCTTTGAGGTTTGTTATATTTGGATATAACCTGCTCTGATACCAATTGTAGGACCGTTGAGCACCTCTAGGGGGGGTAAATAGAATGTGTGTTTACAGTGGAAAATAATCACCAATTTAAATTTTAAACTATGGCAGAAGTAAATAGAGACAATAAATATAAAGCAAGAGATAGAAAGATCAAACTCAGTGACACAACGATGTATACTGGTATCCCTCTGAGAGGACTAATCCAGTCGTCGAGCACTCTTACTCGATGTTAATCCACTAAGGCACAAGCTAAGTGAGAGCTTGCAGTCTCTTACAACACCGTACTTGGTGACAAGTGCACGACCAACTTCACAACACCGTGCTTGGTGACGAGCGCACGACCGGCTCCACAACAAGGATAATTGCTGTACTTGGAACAACCTCTTTACAACTCTTGAACACCAAAAGACTCTAGATCGAAGTAGATATTACTGGCTTTTGGCTAAGAGGAGTATAGGTGTGATTTGAAAGCTTTTGATCAATTGAAAACACTTATTGAATAGAGAAGATAAGATGAAGAATGAATGAGTGATTTGAAATGAAAAACTCTCTCCTATTTATAGGTGTTTTCTGGGACCGAACTCGGGCAGAGTTCTAGCAGAGTTCTGATGTAAAGATTTCACATATGTACGTTGTATGCAAATTTGGAGGCAACAGATATTTGAATTCAAACTGATCGAACTCGGACAAAGTTCGGACCGAACTCGGGCCGAACTCGGTTTTGAGTTCTATCTTGGAGAATTTCGAAAATATTTGTCAAATTTTGTTGCAAAAATAATTTTGAACTTTTGAAAAAATTAAATGGGAATAGGTAGGCTTTTTAGAAATGTGGACTGAGATAAACCTAAGCCAGTATTACCTAGTCAATCTTACAATTTAAAATCATAGACTCAATAAAGATAAAATACATAATAAATTGTAAAAAGACTTGGACTGGATCCCATTGAGAGTAATCTTCAGATTGATGATTTATATGCTTGATGGTGCAGTACGACGTCGTTGATATTGATTTCACGTGTCCTGAAATAATTAGCAGCAGTTCGTATATTTTGTGTATTGACTTAAGTTCATATCGATTATCAAAATCGGGTGTGACCATGGAATGGGCCAACAGACCTTGCCAACTTGTACAGTAGTATGTATGTTTATTTTCAGTCATTCTTGTTCATGTTTATTTCTTTCTTGTAGTGTCACATGATTTCTTGTTCATGCTTCGTGATTTCTTCCTTGTTTTCCTGCATGTTACATGTCTTTCTTTTCCTTGTCACATATTTGATCCATGCTACGTTATACTTGCTAGATTCTCGTATTCTTGTGCGCTTGATTTGGTCATGTGTTCCCGTGTTACTTGGACTTGATTGACTTGGCTTGACTTGACTTGACCTGAGTTGACTTGGACTTGACATGATTGACTTGACTTAACTTGACTCGACTCGTAGTTTTAGGCGAGGATATTGTTATTAGGCGTCGGCTATACTTGACCACTCTCGATTGTTAGTCCCCACAGAGCTGCGATAGAGACTTACTATAGGTTGTTAGCCCCCACAGACCTGCGATCTATAGGGCCGTTAGCTCCCACAGGGTTATTTATCACTATTTTATTGTAGTCATGTTTATTATCATGATTCTCGACTGCATGCCACATTTTTCACGTTTCCATCCTTGTACTGTACTTTCTTCAGCCATTAATTCTTGTACCATTTTCTATCTTTCTATGCATGTTGTTTACTGTTACAATAGGCATGTTATTATGTATCTTGATATGTTTCCTGAGGACCTGGTGATCTCTCTAGGTGTCACGACCCGCACCCTAGAGTAAGGGTACGAGATGTGGGTACGTCCAGCCTACGTCGCAGTGTCGACGGTAGAACGCTGTCCTAGGTCACAACATCTAACAATTGAAGGTAATAACAGTTATACTCCCCGAATGGGGTTGACATAACAGAATATATCTCAATCACAGCTAACGTAGAACAGGAATAAGATAGACTGATAATAGATGATAATATCCAGGAAGAAACATCACAGAGATACAACCAGAATTCTAAGTGTCTATAAATAAATACATGTCCAATCTCTGAAATCCAAATACAGTAATCCAGGTAAAGTAAAGACAGTCCTAGTCTAAGGGAGTGTCATCTACTGCTAGTGGATCCTGCTGCTGGTCCAAGTCCAAGCAGTCGTCTAGTGTAGCACCGTAGTAAGTAGGGCAGAATGCCTCAGCCTCGTCCTCTGTAATATTTTAACAGGTCTAGTCAGGACAGGAGCGAGCACAGTACATCTCAACAAATCATAACAGGTCAGGATATAATCATGCTAGAAAGTAAGATACAAGAGACTGAAGAATAATATGGTAAACAGGAAAGACTGTAAATAAATAGCTACAGTATATAGAGAACTAACATTGTCTAGTGATTCAGAGCACAAGATGGCTATGTAAACGGCACGATGTTATACACGACTAATCTACAGAGGTTGTACATGAGTAATCTACTGGATTGAATACATAACCACTTCTACCCCCGCCCCAATCAATACACAAGGATCTGGCTAAGTTATGTTATTGTACACGAAGGTCATGTGAATACATGATTATACACGATTTTACATGTTTCGTACACGGATGTCACAAATACAAGGAGTACACGATGTTCATGAACACGAACACGAAATATCCGATGTATCCGCTAAGGGGATAACATCGCCCAACAAGATCCATATAATACTAATCCGTGTTTCCAATGTGTCAGCATCATGTAAAGTAATCTAAAGTAGGAAATATACTCCTAATGCAGGATATGAAATGATCAGAGAATGTACTCACTTGTAACAGGTGAATCTGAGAGAATATATACTGTCCGAGGAGTGGTGTCTGTCTCATATAGAACAGTACAAGTTACTATGAGTCTACAATGATAATAAGATGCAAATCAATGCATTCTACATGAATCTAGGTCAATCTAGACCAAAGTCAACTCTGGTCAACCCTAGAAGTCAAACTAGGTCAACCAAGTCAAACCTAAGTCAAATTAGTCAAACTAGTCTATTCTAGGTCTAACAAACCATTCTAGGTCCTAACAAGGCTAAACAGTCTATTCAAGACTCAATACTAGGCATACCATGCCATAGGCTAAAAGACTAGGCCATGGGCCAGTAGGCTATACCATGGGCTAAGCAACCATATACAAATTCTATATCTAAAACAATACACCTATATACATATCACACAATCTAATAAAGAATACATATATATCTATTGTTATAAGCTTAATAGGAAATCACATATTGATATGGTTATCCAATATAATATAGCCTACACAACTATTATGGAATACACATGTATCTCTATATAATATAACTTAGAATGTATACACCTATAGGCTACATGTGTAGAGAGACAAGGCATGTGTGTGTGAGTGGGCTAGAGGGTGTGTGATACATAGGCATGTGTGTGTGTGTGTGTGTGTGTGGAGTGAAGTGATAGGATACATGAGTGTGTGGGGGATGTGCAGGAAAACAGTGAGGACTGAGTGATAGCAGTGAGCAATAGTGATAGAATAAAAATAGTGGCAAAACAGTCCCTCTAATCTCAGATTTTACATGAACAAAACCATTCTCAGAAAAACAGTTCAAAACCCATTAAAATAATCCTATAATGAATCCCAGATTTGATAGGAAACCCCCCTACTGAAATCAGTTCAATAAACATCTCATAACAGTAAACAAGGTTTCCTAACTTCATTTCTCAGATTTTAGTTAACATGTACAGTCCCATACCCCCCTTCAATCAGATTTCATGAAGAACCCAACAACTGTTAAAACAGTCCTATTCCACATTCAAACTCAGATTTCTAATACATTGAAAAGAACACATAATTTAGTTCACAATATTGACATAAAACCCAAACAAGGAGTTCAAAATAGCCCTATAATTTAATTCTCAAATCTCAGTCAAGAGATTTCCTCAGGAATATAACAGCTAATGAAAACACCACTCATCATTTAGTCCCATTCTCAGATTAATAGGAGGACAACATTGAAGCAATTATAAGGAAAACTCAGATTTTCGAAATGAAAGGGAACCAATTCAAGATGATTTAAACATTATGCTCAGTTAATACAACAACCAGTCCCTTAACTCGAAATTCCAGATTTCTACACAACAGTTCATAACTTCTCAGGTTCTACATAACAGTGAAACTCAGGTTAATGTTGAACCTAAACACAGTTAAACACATACTATATCAGGTTTAAAGGAAAACTGGAACAGGAAAACATACTCAGGTTTTCACACATAATTGGAAAACCATCCCATCTCAGTTCCAGTTAGCAAATGGATTCTCTGGTTTAATAACTCCTATTAACCTCTAGTTCACAATGAAAAAATCAGTTACCTATTTAATCTCAGGTACCCAAAACTCAGTTCAAATAAATACATTCTCAGGTTTGTAAAAGAACACCAACTCAAATAACCAAAGCCTCATTCACACAACCAAAATCCTATAATTGAATACAAAAGTTTAGCTAACATGTATGATGATATGTGGGGTTCAAATCAATTGAAAACATAACCAAATAGGGAATAAAGGTATTGGAAAAACTGAAAAATCAGTATCAGTTGTGTATCAGTGAAACCACATCCTATGCTTGAAATCCATACACCTCATTAAAACCCAAATTAAACATGTAACAATTATAACAGAGGTTAGATAACATACCAAGGATCTATTTGATAAATAAAAACACAATTAAAAACTATTTAAATCAACTTAAACACAGAACACAACACCGCACATTGATAAACAACATGCACATGCCATAACGTGTCCGACACGACACGAGAGTTCCTGAAACTCTAGGGATCTCGTGTCAGTTATGGACACGACACACGTGTCAAGTTTCGAGGGTTGAAACGTCGTGTGCACTGAGCAATGCCACCCAAACAGCAGGGCAAGCTCCTTGCCCGCGCGCGTGGGTGCACGACCGCGTGTCACGCGCTCGTGTCGACTCAACCTGACACGAAAACGTGCTCAGTGTCCAAGAAATACATAAGCAAGGTGAAAATGGATTTTTCTATTCAAACACAAATCGCAAAATCGATCGAAATGCCCTTTGAGGCATTTCGTCGAACACTTACCTATACACACTGGTACGTGTCCGATACGGACACGAAATGGGTCCAAATTCTAGGGTTAGCCTATCCTACTGTTAGGTTAGGGTTAGGACATCCTAGAAATGAATTTTAACAGAATTTAAATGCAATAGAAAGGATTATACCTATAGGTGAACAATGGGTTAAAAACTCCAAATGGAAAGAGTTTCACAAGCCACCAAACTCCCTCAAATTGTGTTCTTCCTGAAAATACTCATCAACAACAGCAAGAATACTAATATTAGGTCATATTACAATTTGTTTGGAGGAATTTGGAGTAAAAATGGATTTTCTAAGAATTTACAAAGATGGGGACTCACCTCTTCCAAATGGCAATGATTTCCTAAAGAGGCAAGCCCTAATTTCAAGGTGCTATTAATAGGGGGGAACACACTATGGCCGGCCAAAAATTTTAGGGTTAGGGCTTGGTTCAAGGAGTGTGGGCCTATGGGCCATTAAGCCTTAGTCATAAAATGACTTTGATTTCACAAGCCATTCCTTAATCAATCTAGCTCCTAATTTCCCCAAATTAATTCCAATGAGCTAAACCTCACTAACTTAAGTCAACCTAGGTTTTCATATCCTAATCACTTAGTCATGACCTAGGTTAGCCACTAGGTTAGTCTCCATGGTCAACATAAGTCAAAGTCACTAAAACACCAAAATCAATTATTCTAAAATCACTTAAAAATCACATTAATTATAAATAATAATAATTCAAATTAAATTCCAAAATTTTGAAAATGACCAAAATACCTTAAGCTAGAAAAGTGGTAGTGACAAATCTACCCCCCTTAAAATAATTTCGTCCTCGAAATTTAAAGACGAAACTAACTGCTAAGAAGGATAGAAAAATATACCTCAAGGTCCAAAAAGATAGGGGTACCGCTCGCGCATCTCATCCTCCCGCTCCCAGTTAGACTCTCCTGGAGAATGATCCTCCATGCGACGCGTACCAAGGGTATCACCTGGTTCCTCAATACCTTCTCCGGCGATCCAAAACCTTCACATGCTCTGGATAACTGAGAGTAGGTCCAACCTCTATCTCCGATTGATCGAGCACATGGCTAGGGTCAACCACGTACCGTCGCAACTGTGATACATGAAATACGTTGTGAACTCCCACTAGTGCAGGTGGCAAGTCTAGCCTGTATGCCACGTCACCGGCTCTCCGCTGATAACGAAAGGGCCGATGAAGCGGGGCTAAGCTTTCCACCTCCACCAAAATGTATCATACCACGAGTCGGAGATATCCGCAGAAAAATCATGTCTCCAACCTAATCACAAGCAAGGTCTCAAGTTACTAAAAATCAAACACGATCAATCAAACAAACAAAACAAAAATACAACCTAATTCTAATCCTATCTCTAAATCTGTACCTCAAACTCCAGCGGCCTCCGGTGGCTATCGGCCCAGTGCCGATGTCTGTCCTGTGCCATGCGAAGTCTGTCCCCTGATGAGCTTCACCTTCTCGGCTGCATCAACAACCATCTCTGGTTCCAGTAAAGCTCGCTCTCCAACATCATCCCAAGATAAGGGTGTACGACACCTACGCCCGTACAGAGCCTCAAACGGTGACATCTCAATGCTGGCCTGATAACTGTTGTGTTGTAAGCAAACTCTACCAAATGTAGGTGATCCTTCCAGGAACCTCCAAAATCCAGGACGCATGTCCGCAGCATATCCTCAAGGGTCTGAATAGTCCTCTCTGACTGTCCGTCCGTCTGGGGATGGTATGCAGTACTAAACTTGAGCTGAGTACCTAAGCTAGTCTGCAGACTCCTCCAAAAATGGAAAGTAAAGCGACTATCCCGATCTGAGACTATGTTGACGAAAACTCCGTGAATCCTGACTATCTGTCTTATATACAACTCCGCGAGCCTCTCTGTAGACGTACCCACCTTGAATGGCAAGAAGTGGGCTGATTTGGTCAACCTGTAAACGATGACCCAAATCGCGTCTTTTCTTTCTGGTGTACGCGGCAACCCCGATCCAAAATCCATGGTAATATGCTCCCACTTCTACTAGAATGGGCAGCGACTGCAATATCCTCCGGGCCTCTGCCTCTCTGCCTTGACCTGCTGACAGATCAAGCATCTAGCTACGAAGTGGGACACCTCCCTCTTCATCCCGTACCACCAGACATGCTCTCGCAGATCCCTGTACATCTTGTTGGCACCAGGATGTATAGAGTACTGCGATCTGTGAGCCTCCTGCATAACCTGCTCTCTGAGCTCCCCGCTAGGCACACATAACCGAGAACCGTGCCTCAGGGCACCATCCTCTGCAAGTGAGAACTCAACATCCTCCACTCCTGCACTGATTGCTCTCGAATAAACCGCAGAGCCACATCCTCGAACTGTGTCGTCTTGATCCTGTCCATAAAGTCCGACTGTATCTGAAGGCCCCATAACTGCATCTGTACCCCTGGCATAATCACCTCAATCCCAAGGCTCTCCAAGTCTGCAAGCAAGTGCCGATCCATGGTCAAACACATAGCTGTCGGATGCCTACTCAAGGC
>JANAVB010040239.1:0-10842 GCA_029216955.1 Iris pallida
ACTGTCAGGACACAGGATGGTTTTTATATTTTTTTTTAGTATAATCAACCTAAAACGAAATAAAATAAATCCAACCCTTTCCCTAACACAACTGATGGGCTGACCCCCTGGCCAGCCCATCCTAATCTAAACCCCCCCCCCCTGCGCGCTGTGATGGCTCGGGTTCGAGCCCGGCCCCTGCTGTTTCTTTTCCTTTTTCTTTTTTTCTTTCCTTTTTCCTTTTTTCTTTTATATATATCTATTTATATATATATATATGTATATACATATTTTGTATATATATATATATATTTTTTTTTTTTTTGTATATTATATGTATTAATATATATACTATATTTAGGTATATATAGTGCTGTTTTTTTTATATATATATATACTTTATTATTTTATGTATGTATATATATATATGTCTTATGTATACATATATTTATGTATATATTTCTTTGAGTATATTACTATTACTATATACTTATATGTATAGTATACATTAATTTTGTATATATATATATTATATAGTTGAGTATTTTCTTATATGTATGTATATATACATATATTTGTATATATATATATATATATAATATAGTTGAGCATTTTCCTATATATAAATATCCCTATATTTATATATATATATTATTTCCTATGTGTATTTTACTTAGCTTAGTGTAAATCATTATATAAAATAATGTTCATACTTTTATAGTTACTATGTAAAACTTTACCTTATTAAATAATAATATTTATTTTGACTATTACCAAATTGCATTTTTATTGTATTTAAATTACTGCAACCATTTGGTGTCCAAGCCTAGTATGGGTATTTGGGCTCAAATATGTTTTCACACATTCAAGACCTGTACAAGTCATATTGGACTTGATTCATGGCCTTGGGTCCTGTATTTGAACTTTGGTTCAAATTATATACATGGACAAAATACGCAGATAATTAATTATTGTGTGCATTGCTGTTTTTGATTTTCTAAAAATACTTAAAGTATTGCTAAAATTATGGAAAAATAGTTTTTAGATACTATGTTAAGTTAGCTAATTTAGTATAATTTTTGTAGTATTTAATTTACTGTTTTGCCACTAGTTTGGCATATGAAACCAAAACTCATTTTCTGTATACTTAGGAAAACTGATTTTTATAAAATATTTGTACTGGTTAATAAATTCCAGGAAAATTATAATAAATTTCTATAGTTAGCAAGGATCGTTTTGGTACTTTGTTTTATACAAAACTAGGCTTTTTGCCTATCTCTAAAATTGTTAGAACATAATGATCTTTTGATTTATTTATTGATTAATTACGACTTGTAGCTTTTTGTGTTATTTGGAGTTTTAGTCGTGTTGAACCCCCTCCCTCACTAGTGTAAAAATCCTAGAAGTCAGTTAACATAGTGTGTTACCCCACATTGGTCTCCTATGCCAAATCATCATTTTGGCTAGGTGCCCAATCACAAGTCGTGTTTTCACCAATTAGTGTCCTAGTGTTTTAGCTTAGTGTAAACTAAGTTATTATATTTTACTTCTACATCGACGAGTTACTGGACATCCATAGCATTGTTATCGCAGCTTATTTTGTTTTGCTTTGCTAGAGGCAAGTACTTTCTATGAACTTTACATATTGTCACATAAATGAACTGCAAACCCCACCATGTTACATGCTGATCCTTGGGGTAGTAAGTTAGATCTCTACATGTTGTACTTTCAGTTACCACCATGCTTAGAACAGTCTTGATGTATCTCTCACATGATTAGAATATGGGATATGGGAAAACTGATAGTAGTGTACGTGATCATATCCCCCTCTACAGTACCGAGCAAAGTTTCATTTTATATGTTACTAAGCCGTAGGCCTTTATCTCAAAGCTGTATTTGTGTGTATGTACATCTACCGCCTTTACACTTGTACGTATGTACATTTCATTATGTGCCCCAGCACATTGTACATCTATTGATCGATCACGTACCTACTATAGTTTTAAACATTACATATACATCTATCTCTATGACATATGTGTCCTTACCATGATAGACTATATGATGCCATGCTTTCCCGTTATTCCTCTCATGTTCATTTTCATGTTTCATATGCTAGTTTGCTAGATTCAGTACTTGCTCTCGTCCTGACAGGATAACGTTGTAGGTGTCCTTACTGAGGAGGAGTTACTCTGCGACACATATTATGGGATTACTGCCGAGGATCCGGCTCTGCTTTACGAGGATGTTCCTGCAGGGAACCTCGCCTAGTTGCCTTTTGTTTACTTAGACTTTTGAGAGTAGACATGTATTAGACTATATCTTTTGTAACTGGACATGTATCCAGTTTTATTTTGCAGTTCACTTGTACTTGGATATTTTACTATATACGACGACTTTTGTGTTTGAAGCATTTATGATTCTTCTTCACTTATAGAACTGTTAGCACATTTAGTCTTATCCTGTTGTCTTTAGAACAGCTTACTACGTTTTATCTCAACGTAGGCTGGGCATGCCTCGGCCTGGCCCAACAATTTGGGTAGCGGGTCGTAACATATTTTTAGTGGTGGCCCATGCAGGTCCTGACTAAACTGTTTGGTTACGTTATTGTACCAAGCATGCCTGCAATTAGGAACTTAAGGTAATTAGACAACATTAGAAAAGACGCTTAGAACACTTAGAGGAATGTTAGGATTGCAACATAGGAAATACATCACATGTTTGCTATTATAATTAGATTTTCTTGCATATGATTGCTTACTTTAAACAAAGTCCTTATAAGTCTTTTTATGTAATTTAGATGGTGCTTACTCGTTCGTCCCAGTATGTTACCCCCGAGAATGGGGCCCTCCATATCCAGTCAGCTGACCGGTTGACTGATACACCTCCACCTACCATATTCCCCCACTCCACAGATCCACAGACCCAGATACCACCTTCCACATCCCAGTCCCAGCAGGCCCCGATACTTCCACCACCCCTATCACTATACCCACCCAGGCTTCCGTCACACTCGACGGGACCCAGCTGCTCACACTGATCCAGGGGTTCCTAACAACCCATCAGGAGCAGACTACCCTACTCCGCCAGAGCATGGAGCGTTCTGAGGGACGTCCCGTGGTCCTACCACATGTAGAGCCACGGCAGAGAGCGGGGACGGTCAAGGACTTCATGGGTCTGAATCCCAAGGAGTTCTTAGGGACTGAGGGCATAGTAGTAGAAGATGACTGGCTAGATTCAGTAGAGAGGAAGCTCCTCGGAGTCAGGATGCCAGATGACCTTCAGGTCGAGGCAGCGGGATTTCTGCTGATAGACTTAGCAGGAGTCTGGTTCCGGAATGAGCCGTTGTTTGCGAGAGGTAGAGCCACTTGGGACCAGTTCAAGACCCAGTTCAAGAAGAAATTCTTCTCGACCACTGCTAGAGTAGCCATGGGGCTACGATTCCAGAACATCCAGCAGGGGAACCGTTCTGTTGATGACTATGCGGGAGAGTTTAGTCGCCTGAGCCGTTTTGCTCTTAGTCTGGTTGCTGATCCAGAGGAGATGACCCGTAGGTTTTGCCATGGTCTAGTTCCAGACATTGGCATTCTTATAGTGGCGAACGGTACGACTGACTACTACCAGAGCCTAGAGTTGGCCCGGAGCATTGAGGAGCGTCTTCTGTCTAGCAAAGGCCGGCTCATGTACATCATGAGGGACCGTCCAAGCGTCAGGCTTCCAGCAGAGAGCGCCGACGCCACCCCAGCAGACTTACCGTCCCCCTACACCACATCATCAGACCCCGCCAGTCCGAGCCCCGGGACCCCGACAGCAGCAGCAGCAGAAGGGAGCTATATGTTCTTTCTGCGGAAGACCAGGTCATGACTTCGCAGTCTGCAGGAAGAGGTTGGGTCAGTGTTTGGCCTGTGGGTCTGCCACCCATCAGCTTCGGAACTGCCCAGCGACGAAGCCTAGAGGACCACTTCCGACTCAGCAGCAGAGATTTGGGCAGCATCTGCAGTAGCAGAAGGGACCTCAGGGGAAGGTCTATAGCCTAGCCATTGAGCCGGAGCCGGAGCAGGTTTCGGAGCCGGATTACTTAGCTGACGTCATCACAGGTCATGTTTATTTGCATACTTTTCTAGCTGTATGTTTGTTTGATTCTGGTGCATCTCATAGCTTCCTATCATTAGAGTTTATGCATAAACATCATCTAGTAGCTACACCTACTGCGGAGATTAGTAGAGTGATGACGGGAGGAGGACCAGTGCCTATTAGATCTATCTATAGATGTTCTATTTTTATAGCCGGGAGAGAGTTCAGAGGGCGATTCTTTGCGATGCCACTCCCCGGTTATGATATCATATTGGGGATGGACTGGCTTAGCTATGCCCATGCATCTATAGATTGCTATGAGGGTAGTATTTTGTTCAGTCCCCCAGGCACAGCACCATTCAGTGTCAGGAGGACAGGGCCGGAGATCAGCCTAGAGCCGAACTGTTGTGCTACAGTCGGGGACGCAGCACCGCCACACCCTATCATTAGGGAGTTTATGGATGTATTCCCAGAGGATCTTCCAGGACTTCCACCTGACAGAGATGGGGAGTTCACTATAGATTTAGTGCCGGGTTCATCACCAGTATCCCGGGCTTGCTATAGAGTGAATCCCAAGGAGGCCATAGAGATGAAAGAGCAGATTGATGACCTGTTGAAAAAGGGTTTCATTCGATCCAGTACTTCTCCATGGGGAGCACCAGTGCTCTTTGTGCCTAAGAAGGATGGTACAGTCCGGTTGTGTATTGATTACCGGGCCTTGAATGCCATCACCATCAAGAACAAATATCCTCTGCCCAGGATAGATGATTTGTTCGACCAGTTGAGCGGGGCAAAGGTATTTTCCAGGATAGACTTGAGATCCGGGTACCACCAGGTGAAGGTTAGGCCAGCAGACATCCAGAAGACGGCGTTCAACACGAAGTACGGGCAGTACGAGTTTCTGGTGATGCCATTTGGTCTCACAAATGCGCCAGCTGTCCTTATGAACTTGATGAATAAGACATTTCACCAGTATCTGGATAAGTTCGTCGTGGTGTTTATCGACGACATCCTGATATACTCGAAGACGCCGGAGGAGCATGCAGAGCACTTGCGGATAGTTTTGGGGATTCTGAGGCAGGAGAGATTGTTTGCCAAATTGTCGAAGTGCGAGTTCTTTTTAGACCGAGTGGAGTTTCTCGGCCATGTAGTCACTGGAGATGGAATCTCGGTGGATCCCAGGAAGATTGCTGCAGTTGAGACGTGGAAGGCTCCGACGTCAGTTTCAGAGATCAGGAGCTTTCTGGGTTTAGCAGGCTATTACAGAAAGTTCGTCCAGGACTTTGCTAGGATAGCTGAACCCATGACGAAGCTGACGCGGAAGGACGCAGAGTACATCTGGTCAGAGGACTGCCAGGCGGCATTTGAGGAGCTGAAGAGGAGGCTGACGACCGCTCCAGTTCTGACTTTACCTTCAGGTTCTGGAGGTTTCACCATTTTCAGCGATGCTTCTGGGAAGGGGCTAGGATGTGTCCTACAGCAGCATGGGAAAGTGATTGCTTATGCATCTAGGCAATTGCGGACTCATGAGAGGAATTATCCTACCCATGACCTCGAGTTAGCTGCGGTGATCTTTGCACTCAAGTTATGGAAACATTACTTATACGGAGAGCGTGTGGAAATCTTTACTGACCACAAAAGCTTGAAGTATGTGTTCACGCAGAAAGAGCTGAACATGAGGCAAAGACGATGGTTGGAGTTGATGAAGGACTTCGACATCGATTTACAGTATCACCCGGGAAGGCAAATGTGGTGGCGGATGCGCTGAGCAGGCATTCGATGGCATGGTACCTGATGATTGATCGGCATTTGCGGGAGGATCTGGAGAAGCTCGGTATCGAGCTAGTTCGTCCAGGATCAGTGATACAGATGATGGCACTTGACATTCAGTCAGGTTTGATGGAGCAGATCCGGGAGGCACAGTCTACAGATGAGAGTCTTCACAGACTTCGACCCCAGGCATTAGCTGGATTGCTGGATGACTTTACTATAGCAGAGGATGGATCCCTGAGGCATGGCAGCCGATTGTGCGTGCCGAAGGGAGATCTAGTAGAGGCAGTCTTGCAGGAGGTGCACCGATCGAGATATTCTATTCACCCTGGTGCTAACAAGATGTACCGTGACTTGCGGGAACATCTTTGGTGGCACGGAATGAAGAGGGACGTATCGCATTTCATCTCGAGATGCCTAGTTTGCCAGCAGGTCAAGGCGGAGCGCTAGAGGCCAGCTGGTTTATTGCAGCCGTTACCCATTCCCGAGTGGAAGTGGGAACATATTACGATGGACTTCGTTTCAGGGCTTCCTCGTTCCCAAGGAGGGAAGGATGCCATCTGGGTCATCGTAGATAGGCTGACGAAGTGTGCGCACTTCATACCCTTCAAGGTGGGGCTTTCCACCGAGAAGTTGGCGGAGCTATACATGCAGCAGATAGTTCGCCTACACGGAGTGCCGGTGAGCATCGTGTCAGACAGAGACAGTAGATTTACATCCCACTACTGGAGGAGCTTGCAGGAGGAGTTGGGCAGTAGGCTCAAGTTCAGTACGGCGTACCACCCACAGACAGATGGGCAGTCCGAGAGAACGATACAGACACTGGAGGATATGCTGAGGACTTGCGTGCTGGACTTCGGAGGATCATGGGAGAGCCATCTGCACTTGGTAGAGTTTTCATACAACAACAGCTACCAGGCCAGTATTGGTATGTCTCCTTTCGAGGCGCTTTATGGACGACGATGCCGCACACCGCTCTTTTGGGATGATGTCGGAGACAGAGTTATGCTTGGGCCAGAGATGATCACGGATGCAGCAGAGAAAGTCGGGATGATCAGAGATAGGCTCAGAGTAGCTCAGGACAGGCAGAAACACTGGGCTGATACTAGTCGCAGGCCGATGGAGTTCGCAGACGGTGATATGGTGCTAGTGAAGATATCACCTACCAGAGGGACGATCCGGTTCGGACGAGGAGGGAAGCTGAGCCCCAGATACATCGGGCCATTCGAGGTGCTTGGCAGGATCGGAGAGGTAGCTTACAGGGTTGCACTTCCACCCAATCTAGCAGGAGTTCACGACGTCTTTCACGTATCTCAGCTGAGGAGATATGTTCCAGACCCCAGTCATGTGCTAGATCATTCAGAGTTGGAGGTCGGACCGAGCCTTACAGTTTCTGAGCAGCCAGTGGAGATATTAGACCGGAGAGAGAAGAGGCTGAGGAACAAGGTTATACCCCTAGTACGAGTAGCTTGGAGCCATCACTCCCCAGGTGAATCTACTTAGGAGAGGGAGTCGGACATGTGGGAGAGATACCCTTACTTGTTCGATCCAACCGCTGCGAGGGAACCACCCGTTCCCGCTTGATACCTTAGAGGTTAGTTTCGATCGCAGCCTTAGTCATTTTGTTGCATTGCTTGCTATGTTAGAATATTGTAGGTCTTCAATCCTTGTGAATTTCGAGGACAAAATTTTTGAAGGAGGGAAGATTTGTCAACCCCTGATTTTTCAAAAAGTATTAAACTAGTGTTAATTAATTATTAAATGTCATTATTGGTTTTAAAATTATTTAATATGATTTTTAGGAATTTTCTATAATTTTAAATGAGTTTTTTTATATAAAAATATCACTTTGCAAATTATTTGAAATTTATTAAATAGGTTTTGCAATTTTTGAAATGTTATTTATATCAGTTTGTAATAAATTATTTGTTCTTAATTGAGGAGTGCAAATAATATTTTGTACTTTAATACTGTTAAACCCCTTTTGTAATTTCCTAATCTCTAGGGGCCCTAGTGCAAATTACCAAACCCCCCCCCCCGACCAACTCTCTCTCTCCTCCAGCTCACTCACCCCACCGGAACCCTAGCTACGGCGAGCCCCTGTCCAGCCTCACCACTCGTCGTCGACAGGCCGCCACCACCGTCATCCGCTTTCGCCTTGCCGAGCTGGAGGCAGCGCCACTGGAGCGCCGCCGTCCCGACGTCTCCTCCGCGTCCCCGACCTTCGATTCACCCTGGGTTGATCGGACACGTAAGTGTCAGCTTCGATTCGTGTCGTGCGAGTCTCGTCTTCACATATGAGACTCGCCAGGACACGGGGATGTTCGTCCAGTAGCTGGACACGAGAATTAGGGTTCGTGCGTGTCGTGCGAAGCACGGACACGAGGAAAACCCTGTGTCCTTAACTGTCAGGACACAGGATGGTTTTTATATATATCTTTTTTTTAGTATAATCAACCTAAACGAAAGAAAATAAACCCAACCCTTTCCCTAACACAAACTGATGGGCTGACCCCCTGGCCAGCCCATCCTAATCTAACCCCCCCCCCCCCCCTCCGCGCGCTGTGATGGCTCGGGTTCGAGCCCGGCCCCTGCTGTTTATTTTCCTTTTTCTTTTTCTTTCCTTTTTCCTTTTTCTTTTATATATATATCTATTATATATATATGTATAGTACATATTTTTGTATATATATATGTATTAATATATACTATATTTAGGTCTATATAGTTGTGCTGTTTATATTATATATATATATATATATAGATATATATATATATATATATATATATATATATATATATATATATATTGCTGTTTTTGTTTTATATATATATATATATCTTTATTAGTTTATGTATGTTATAATATATATATATAATGTCTTATGTATACATATATATTTATGTATATATATTTCTTTGAGTATATACTATTATATATATACTATTATATGTATATGTATACATTAATTTTGGTATATATAATATATATTATATAGTTGAGTATTTTCTTATATGTATGTATATATACATATATTTGTTATATATATATATATAATATAGTTGAGCATTTTCCTATATAAATATCCCTATATTTATAATATATATATTATTTCCTATGTGTATTTTACTTAGCTTAGTGTAAATCATTTATATAAAATAATGTTCATACTTTATAGTTACTATGTAAAACTTTACCTTATTAAAATAATAATATTTATTTTGACTATTACCAAATTGCATTTTTATTGTATTTAATTACTGCAACCATTTGGTGTCCAAGCCTAGTATGGGTATTTGGGCTCAAATATGTTTTCACACATTCAAGACCTGTACAAGTCATATTGGACTTGATTCATGGCCTTGGGTCCTGTATTTGAACTTTGGTTCAAATTATATACATGGACAAAATACGCAGATAATTAATTATTGTGTGCATTGCTGTTTTTGATTTTCTAAAAATACTTAAAGTATTGCTAAAATTATGGAAAAATAGTTTTTAGATACTATGTTAAGTTAGCTAATTTAGTATAATTTTTGTAGTATTTAATTTACTGTTTTGCCACTAGTTTGGCATATGAAACCAAAACTCATTTTCTGTATACTTAGGAAAACTGATTTTTATAAAATATTTGTACTGGTTAATAAATTCCAGGAAAATTATAATAAATTTCTATAGTTAGCAAGGATCGTTTTGGTACTTTGTTTTATGCAAAACTAGGCTTTTTTGCCTATCTCTAAAATTGTTAGAACATAATGATCTTTTGATTTATTTATTGATTAATTACGACTTGTAGCTTTTTGTGTTATTTGGAGTTTTAGTCGTGTTGAACCCCCTCCCTCACTAGTGTAAAAACCCTAGAAGTCAGTTAACATAGTGTGTTACCCCACATTGGTCTCCTATGCCAAATCATTATTTTGGCTAGGTGCCCAATCACAAGTCGTATTTTCACCAATTAGTGTCCTAGTGTTTAGCTTAGTGTAAAACTAAGTTATTATATTTTACTTCTACAGTGACGAGTTACTGGACATCCTAGCATTGTTATCGCAGCTTGTTTTGTTTTGTTTTGCTAGAGGCAAGTACTTTCTACGAACTTTACATATTGTCACATAAATGAACTGCAAACCCCACCATGTTACATGCTTATCCTTGGGGTAGCAAGTTAGATCTCTACATGTTATACTTTCAGTTACCACCATGCTTAGAACAGTCTTGATGTATCTCTCACATGATAGAATATGGGATATGGGGAAACTGATAGTAGTGTACGTGATCATATCCCCCTCTACAGTACCGAGCAAGTTTCATTTTATATGTTACTAAGCGTAGGCCTTTATTTCAAAGCTGTATTTGTGCGTATGTACATCTACCGCCTTTACACTTGTACGTATGTACATTTCATTATGTGCCCCAGCACATTGTACATCTATTGACCGATCACGTACCTACTACAGCTTTAAACATTACATATATATCTGTCTCTATGACATATGTGTCCTTGCCATGATAGACTATATGATGCCATGCTTTCCCGTTATTCCTCTCATGTTCATTTTCATGTTTCATATGCTAGTTTGCTAGATTCAGTACTTGCTCCCGTCCTGACAGGATAACGTTGTAGGTGTCCTTACTGAGGAGGAGTTACTCTGCGACACATATTATGGGATTACTGCCGAGGATCCGGCTCTGCTTTACGAGGATGTTCCTGCAGGGAACCTCGCCTAGTTGCCTTTTGTTTACTTAGACTTTTGAGAGTAGACATGTATTAGACTATATCTTTTGTAACTGGACATGTATCCAGTTTTACTTTGCAGTTCACTTGTACTTGGACATTTTACTATATACGACGACTTTTGTGTTTGGAGCATTTATGATTCTTCTTCACTTATAGAACTGTTAGCACATTTAGTCTTATCCTGTTGTCTTTAGAACAGCTTACTACGTTTTATCTCAACGTAGGCTGGGCATGCCTCGGCCTGGCCCAACAATTTGGGTAGCGGGCCGTGACAGTGGGGTGC
>JANAVB010040240.1:0-124731 GCA_029216955.1 Iris pallida
CAATTTCATTACGATTACGATTACATTACAGTGAACCAAACGCAACCTAATTGGGATTAGCTTAGTGGAAACAACATCAACCACTCCTAAGCTTTCTATAACATACTTTATGTTATATTATGTACGTATTGGACAAACAGCTAGGATATTTCACTAAAAAAATGGCATAAATTAATTAACAACCGTTTAAAGCAGATGGATGGAATGAGAGAGTCCAGCTCCCTTGCAATCATATCCTACAACAAAAAAGTATTTTAACGACACGTGAAAAGTGTCGTTAATTACTTTTCATGGCACTTTTTAACTGCGGTCTAGAGGGAGTGTCATAGAAAGTTCTTTTACTTTCCACGACACATCAGAAGTGTCATGTAACAAATTTATGATGACACTTTCTAGATGTCGTGTAATGCTTATTTCAGGACATCATACTAGTGCCGTCTTAATGTGCTTCAACGACAACTTAAGTGTCGTCATAATTTTTTTTGACTTTTAACAACACGAAAAAAATGTCATGTAACAGTTTCTTGACAACATTTTTTGAATGTCATTTAATGCGTATTTCACGACAGTCTACTCGTGTCATCTTAATGTTATAGATATTTTTCACAACACTTTTTATGTGTAGTGTAAACATGCAAATGATATTTATGCAAATCATAAATATCATTGATGTCACGACACCTTATATGTGTCATCTAACTCACTTCAACGACACGTATATAAATTGATTTTATTTGTATATTTATTTCATATAATTAACCAAAAGCAATTTCACAAATAATAAAACTTTAATGTGCCAACAATAATATGTATATTAAAATATCTCAAATTCATACAAAGTCTCAATAAAAGTAATGTTCTCCCTTCACAAATAAGTCTATTACATAACAAAGTCTATTACATAATAGATAAGATTCCTTGTAGAGTTAGCGTCCAACTTTTTCCAGCATCAAACTTGAACCTAATCCAAACGCATCGATCAATCTGTACACAAAAAGATGAGAATTAATATTTCGGCTTTCAAATCAAATAATGCATATCACTACAAGAAATTACATTTTTAGCAACACATTTTAGCGACATATGGTCTTTTATGTCTCCAAAAGCTATTTTTTCAGATGTATTGGCGACATAGGTTTTAGTATGTCGCTGAATGCATAAAAATATTACTAGCGGGAAACCAAAAATCAATTCCGCCAAAAACTCTCTACATATCGCGACATCAATATGTCGCAGAACCAAATCATACATTTGGCGACATGTACCTTTGTGTTGCAGAACAACACCATATATTTGGCGACATGTGCTTGTGTGTCGCAGAACCATACCATACATTTAGCAACATATACTTGTGTTGAAAAATATATTTCAAATAATTTAAATCCTGAACTTTTCCCACATTTTTTTCTTTCCCAAAATTTTGGCGGCGGCTATTATAGTCACAAAATTTTGACAAGAAAATTCGTAACATTGTATATAAAAATTATTTTTTGAAAAAGGTTCCAGTGACCTAAAACCAGATAGCCCCCAAACCTTCCCCAATTTACTAACCTCTTCTCCTCTCTTGAGAGAGGCCGCCCAAAATTTTCTACTCTCCAAATTTCCCTCCCTTGTGACCCACCATCCCCTCCACCATCTCCTTGGTCCGTCCCCCTCCCCCTCCCCCATCGATTTGTACTCCACACTCGGCGTCGAGGCCCACTTCCTCGTCGACGGGATCTATCGGGCGTTCGACTCTAAAGTCTCGAGGCAGCTGACAAGTATTCTTCGGCTGTTGGAAAAAACTCCTCTAGGTCGCCTGCGACATGCTATAGAACCCCAGCTCCAGTGGGGACTTCAACCAATGAAGGCCAGAGGTTTGAACTCCTTCTGTTTTTGTCCATTTTTTTAGTTCCCCCCATATTTTCTTGGGGTCTACGACGGGCATAGCGGTGCTCAGGTGACAATCGTCTATGTTCTACGCATTCCGATATCATAACTTCTTCTTTGTTTTAAGATTTCTTATGGTCTGTTCTATTATTAATTTGATTAGGTTACTGATTACTGCAGTGATCTGATCCATTCGATGTTGGTCGAAGAACTATAGATTTCAAAACAAGGTTCCGAATGAGCCATTGGAGATGACTTGCATAAGCAGTGGGAGAGGGCGTTCACTGATTGTTTTCTGCGGGTTAATGAAGGTTGGGGGAGGTAAGGAGAAGCATTTCGGGATAGGATGGTGGCAACAATGTTTGTTCAGATAGGCCGCAATTTAGAACATTGCATGTTTGATAATGTAACCAACCTTGTAAGATATGCCTTGACAATCATGCTATGTATATCGTTGGCAATCATTATATATCTAGCGTTGGTAATCATACTATGTATAGAGAATTCTTTATGTACATGTGGGTCAATTTCTAGAGAATGACTCGATACATTGCAAAAACTTTTCTCATATCTTTTCTTTTTCACATTCTAACATGAATTGGTTGGCATGTTTTAATCCTCAGAGCAAGTCAAGTAGTCTTTGAACTTGCATCCTTCTCCTCCAAGTTTCTTTCGATCATGATCATTCTTACTGTAAACTAGAAGCCATGAGTTATGCTTGACTGCTAGTCTTAATAATGAAACGGGAGTTCCAACCCTTTGTTCATCTAGGAGACATGGAGATTGTTATGTCTGGTTTATGTTATGCGACACATTCATTTTCAAGATTGCCATGTTTATTTGCTATGGCTGTGGCCCTATAATGTTTATAAGTTATCTCAACAAATGATTAACTAAGGCTGCACTATAACAGACTATGGAAGATTATCTCCACCGAATTGGAAGAACAGGATGTGCAGGTTCTATTGGTCATTCTACATCCTTTTACATTGATAGGAATAATGTATGCCCTTCCTCCTTTCTTCTTCATAGCTTCATTGTATTATTATTTTCCTTCTCGTCGTGGCAAAATAATTATCTCTACTCTTTGTGATTGATCAGTTCCTTGTGGCCAAAATAAGGAGAGCCATATCAGATGTGGAATCTGGAAACACTGCGGCTTTTGCAACCGGAAAGGTAATATGTTATGCTACTTCTCAACTTCATGAGCACCTAATCAGCATTTACCGCTTCATCTCCCTCATTGGGCAATCCCTAGTTGGTCCTATTTTAGCGGTTTCTGTAAAATGCAAGTAATTTAATGTATTATGTCAAAATTAATCATTGTAAGGGAGTTCTATAGAGCTTGTAACATTGCCTTCTTATGTCCAACATTTTCTGTTGAAGGCTTAAGATACCTTTGAGAGGCCCTCTCAAGCCCAATTCTTGCATGATTACATTCCATCCAAGCGAAATGGGCAGAATCATATTTCTCTCAGTAAGCATTTTTAAAAGATATTAAATATTTACTTTTGTGAATTAATTTAATGACTGGATTAGGTATAAAGGCTTTGTTTTTGTTGGATGAATTAATATCATGGATAATCTTTATTATAAGAACAATTATTATATTGTAAACTGGATAACTGAAGTTTATTGTATATTACTTTTTTGTGAATATATTAGTTTCATTGATGACGGCTTATTTGCACTTAAATACGTTGAACTATCATTGATTTTGCACTTAAAAATCATGTATAATTTCTATAGGCATGATTTTTTATTATTTTACATTAATACCTTGAACTATCACTCTTCTGCAAGTTAGTCCCTGACAGGGTTAACAGTAACACATACTTGTCAAAATCGGACCTGTTGGACCGAAAAAGCGGTGACCCATTTGCTAATCCGGTTCGATTTGTTATTAGATTTTTTTTCTATTAGACCTGGTACAACCGGATGAACCGACAAGATTTTTTAAAACATGAGCTACCCAAATTTTGAAAACCCATCTGGTTCTACGAAATTAAACTAGTATTGGTCTTGGGCCTTCAACCTAGCCAATTACCACTTGAGCTTTTAATGGTATCCACTTCTATTCTCTCTCCATCTATTTATAGGCAATCTCACCTGTCATGTCCTTTCCCTTTTAGATAAGGGACTAAGAGTAGCTCACTCAAAATGCAATCTTCAACATATAGCACTCCTAACATTATATATTGCTCTATATAAGCCCAAGAGCTAGAAGCTGGGAAAATGGCTATGACTACCATCTCAAGTCAAACCAACAATTTCCTTGTACAGATTGTTCTTAGTGGTCTTGGTTGAGCTTAAGCATGTACCTGAACAATGAAGTGATGAAGAAAGACAAAAAATAGACCACCAATAGAATAAGACAGATGATTTATGGAAATGAGAAACCATAGCATTGCCAAATAGTGTGAACCTAAACCACAACATTGCCAAATAGTGTGTATGTGTGTGAAAATAAAAAATATTTATAGTATAATGGCAAGAGGTGATGAATTATGGAACCCATATTGATTAGTACTTAGAGTTAAACACACTAGCAAATGTTTGTGTCGACACAATTTTCTTTACTGAGTATGCATGTGGGGGGAACAAAATACAGTACATATATGTGTTCATGTTTTTTTTCACCGTCATAGATATGATATGATTATGTCATTCTTTTAGCATATACTTTTGTTTTACTTATAATTTTTTCTTTATTTTTTGTTTGCAGGATCACATGGACAAGAAGCCAATTTTTTGGAAGACATTCGTATTACGGGATCTATCATTATTTTGGATAAATTAATGTATGCAATGAAAAGACAAATTATTGTAGGCTATTTTTTGGGAAGACATACAATTCATGTACTTTTTGTCTATATTATAGTTGTATAGTTGAAATACAAAACGTTTCTCCTTGAATTAGTTACTTGAAATTGTCAAAATATTTGTATATTGGATTATATTACAAAGAGACGTTTTAAGATATTATATTGGGTATCATGTTTACGACAACTTGTTTCTCTTTGTTCCCAAGTTCTTTGAATATAAATTTCAATGTTTACAAGTTATTTTCAAATGAAGGTTTTTATATCTATGGTGGAAAATATATGAGAAAGAAAAAATATATTGTTTCTTACGATAAATTAATATAAAAATATAAATTAGCTTTCGCGACATTAAATTGTGTAGCAGTAAGTTTTTTATATTTGGCTATATTACCTTTTGCGACATCAAATGGTGTAGTAGGAAGTGTTTTTATATTTGAAAGAACTATCTTTTTCCGACATGTGTAATGTTGCCAATATATCATCCTTCTGCGACACATAAGACACATGTCGCCAAAGGTTATTTTAGAAAAAAATAATAATATGTCGCCAAAAGTGTCTATATTCTACGACATGGTGATTTCATGTCGCCAAATACTTTCCCAGACAAGGCTACAGCGACACGTGTGCGACATAGCCATATATGTCGCAGAAAAGCTTTGGCGACACAAATCTAGCTTTCCGCTACACATTGCTTATGTCGCTAAATATGTATTTTCTTGTAGTGTATGAAAGAGCATATATCATTAGCAACATTAGCAAAAAAATGCAATTCATATACCATCTTGGTGCCTTAATTATCTATAGACAGTGTCCACTAAGATATTACAGTATTGGCAGGGATGGTGAACCACTTCGGGAGCGATAAAGAAAATAGACTAAAATTTCTAAAGGCAAGAGCTAATTGGGTTCTTAGGTCCTAACCTTTTTCCACACACACATAGGTCATTATTAGTTTAAGCATTGAGAAAGGAATCTTATTTCAGACATTCGGTGAAGCGATCGTGTCAAAAGCACAGGTCAATCACTTTCAAGTTTCAACACAATTTTTTCAATCACTTTCCTGAGGACCTATTTGGTTGCAAGGAATCAGAACTCCAGGTTTCTCAATTCCGAAAATTGGCTAAATCCTATCATTTGGTTGATAGTAAACTGAGAGCTGCAATTCCATAGAGAATTCAATTTCAAACATTTCTATATACAAGTGGAGAATTATAATTCACCCATATACCTGCTCCATTTTGATATCTAAGAATTAAAAAAAAAAGGAAAAAAAGAGTCATTCATTCAACCAAAATTGCACTTACGAATATTTTTAGACAGAACATCAAAGTAGTCTTTGAAGATTCAGAGCTACAATCAATAATGGCACAAAATTAACAGGTCATTATTCATTTTTCCTTCTATTTCCAAACACATTAATTTCTTTCCTTTGAGTAAACAAACGAGGCATTAGAATAAATACATCATGTTCTTTAGAATACAATATGTTATCTTTCGATTATTGTACTCACAATAAGCCATTATCCTAACAAGCAAAATGATGTTGTCTAACCAACTTAAAGTATTCTAAGATGCTTCACCCACAAAAAAAGTTTGCAATAGACTACTAAAAGCTATTACTCATATCCTAACAAGCTTGATTTACCATGAAATTAAATGGCAACCATCCCTTACAGGTGCACTCCTTTCAGATGGATGCATAGTTCCTACAATGATTGTTCTGAAAGTGCACCTGTAATTTCATGTATTAAAGTTTTGGTGCATTAAAGTTTAACCCTACAGATTGCTAAATTTCATGTACCAACAATAAGCTTACTGGTTGCTAAATTTCATGTACCAACATGTAAGCTATAAGCTTTTGGTGCATTATGAAGAAATCTGTAAGCTGTAAGCTATAAGATTTTGGTACCAACAATAAGCTTACAGGTTGCTAAATTTCATGTACCAACAATAAGCTTACAGGTTGCTAAATTTCATGTACCAACCTGTAAGCTATAAGCTTTTGGTGCATTATGAAGAAATTTGCAGGTTTAGAAACCTGTAAGCTATAAGCTTTAGAAACCTATAAGGAATAAGCTTTTGGTTACACAAATTAGTTTTATCCTACATCTAGGATGACACCTACAATTCTACGGACTGCAGGTTACATGATACACTCTTAAGAAATATGTAGGTAACTGACACTAAGAAGAAATCTGCAGGTTACATATGATACACTTTGAAGAAATATGTAGAATTGTAGAAAGATGAGGGAACATGACTTTGCCCAACCTATGCAGACCAAAGCAAGATGAGGGAACATGACTTGGATGACTCATGGAGTTGAGGAAAGCTCATGTGAAGTATGCAGGCAGTGCAGGAAATCAACATGTTTATGTGTGTGTGAGGGTGTGTGGGTAGCAGTCCTACTTGAGCGAATGTATATGTCATTGTGTAGGGGTATGACATATTCATTGATAGGAATCCCAGTGTATGTAAAAGAGTACGTAGTAGTATACAGTGAAAAGGTTAATAACCAATGTATATATATATAACAATTGTGCAAATTGCATATCAAAATAAGGAGGATGAAAATTTTGTCGTACCTAAAACAGCTTCAGTCGCATTTTCGACATTACCACAGAAAAAAGTTTTACCGGTCAAGAACTTAGCAACCTATTGGTACTCACCTGAAATAATAAGCAAGAAAGATTGACTGATTACCACAGATGTACATATACTCAATATGAAAGCATGTATTATTCAACAGCCTGCTTTATAAATATTATAGAATTGACTTAAGTTAAACTTAAAAATTAATAATTTAATTACCTGAATCTCTTCAAAACTAATATATTTGTGTGGCCAAGCAATTGTACTTCATATAGTGTCATCAAGGGTAAAAAATTCTCTCGAGGCTCGGAACAAAACCAATCATTCATATATTTGATAGCTTAGAAGGAAAACAAATATCAAGAAAATTTAGAAGGACCTTGGATAATTAATCCATGTTTTATCCATCCTTAACAACCAAATTTAGTGACTTTGTTGGATGCTCGCAACAACAATAATCCCAAAAAAAGGACCTATCATAGACACCAAAAATGGAAGTTAGTGTATTGTATAGATAAGCAACAATTACGTACAGTTAAAAATATAAAAAACCTAAAAGTACTACCTCACTTGGGATTGTTCAATACCAATTAAAAATATATAGACAATAAACAACTAAGAGGGAAAAAAAAAGCCCGGACCACTCCCGAAGCTCTATTGAGTCAGAGAACTAGATGATATTTGGCAAAAGAAAAGTAAAGCGAACATACGAAAATCTGGACCACTCTGGGCGTATGGAGTGCGCCTTGGGTTCAATGTCGCTCGGCTCTCTTAACACTTTAGGTTCCAATATGATCCAGTTGCTTTCTTATGATTTTATGTAGGTTCAATGTAAGTGATTCTAGAAGACTTGACGAAGACAACTTGATCCAACTTTAAGACCCTAGGCTTCTGTAATGCAATAATCCTAGCATCTTTAATGAGTGATCAAGAGTAGGTTCAATCTCACATTTTCAGTAAAAGGAGAATATAATTTGAGGATTTAACCACAAAGTTCAACAATGGCATGCATATTCACTTTGTAAAACTAATGTAGACCAACAATCATCACTGATACAAAAGCATGACTAAGGTTGAAAGACATAACAAACTTTCTGATTTCATGGCTAAGATCAGAAATGATTTCTTTGAAGAAATTACTAAACCTAGTACAACAAACTATTATTTCTTATGATAACAAAGTCGGTATCCTTGATAGTTTTTAGCTCTATTTGTTGAGCAATATCCTCTGCATACTCTTTTTTCTTTGTCATACTAGTGCCCTGTGTTTAATCAATCATAAAAACTGTAGAATCTTTTACCTCTTGTTCTAGATCCTCCCCTTTTTATCTTCTAGTTACACACCTTCTGCAAAAAAGTTTCAGAAATATAAAATTTAGAATCATTAAAAAATAGTATTTTTAAATACAAATCAATAGTCCTTCTCCTTCAACATGCAAAATCTAAGTAAGTTGTAAGCCAACGAATTATAAAAGACTCAACCTAAAACCACCATTTACCTATAATTGTTCTATGAATTCGTCCAAATTCAGAAAATTCAGAACTTGAAAATTTTGTGCAAATTCAAGTTCAAACGGTGAATATGCAAAATGCACCAAAACATGAATATGCAAACTCAGAAGTTTTGGGGCTGTCGTCAATTGATTATGTAGGTAAGAGAATTTTAAAGAAGTCCTCGTTGCAGCCGACACCAAAATTCAAAAGTTTTGGGGCTGCCGTCACTTTTCGACAATACCTGAATTTGGATATTCAACTGACACCAAAACCTGATTATGATCTGTGTATGCAAAATGTAGCAAAATATGTTTGGTACTTTATATGCAATTTGAACTTGATTTTGAAATATTCATGTTCCGCTAAATGCATATTCATGTTTTGGGCCTGTCAGAACTACAAAATTTTCGTCCAAATTCAAGCAGGAATATGAACAAAAAGTATAGCTCGCTATAGCTTACAACATTTTATTTGTCCATAAGTGGTGGTGTGCACTTTGTGCCAAGATGCTCATTGTCGCTGCAATAGTAGCTCACATATTTTACTACTCAAATAGTAATCATGCCCTCATCATCATGAATCATGCCACAAGCATATTTATACCAAGGTTTTACAATGATCTACTATGACCCACGTTTTTGTGTGTTCAAACGTACAAAATTCATGAAAAAATAGATTGATATGAACATAAATATGAATATGAACGAAAAAACATAAAAAAATTTATCATTATCAAATTTCATAAAAAGCACCAAAACATGAATATGAAACCCTAGATGTTGATTTCTTCATCTAAATCCTAATCAAGAAAGAAAAATCCTATATAACGATCAAAACTATTCTGATGCTTACAAAATCCCTAATATTTAACCCTAGATAATAAATCAAGAAAGAAATACTCAAAAAAAATGAGGGGTGGAGATGAAGGATTGATAGCCGACCTGGATGACGGCGATGTCGAAAGGTGGGTTGTCGAAAACCGATGGTGGTGACGACAGCCCCAAAACTTTCTATGTCGAAAATCGAAGTTGACGAAGAGCAGCCAAAATCTTCTATTGCCGAAAACTGAAGTCAACGAAGAGCAGCCAAAATCCTCTATTGGCGGAAACCGAAGTTGACGAAGAGCAACCGAAAAAGAGAAAGGAAGAAGCGAGAGAGGGAGACCTAATTTTTTTTAAGAAAGTGATTTTCTTTGGGCACAAAGAGCAGCCAAAAAAACAACTCTATCGTATAGTGAGCACCAACTTTTGGGAGATAGGCGGTAAAATAATTTTTTTTTGTGGGAACTAAAATTTTTGACAACACTATAAAAGTGTTGTATTTTGAACATAATTGTGTACAACACTTTTAAATGTGCCGTATTTAGTATATAATTATTTACGACATTTTTAAGAGTCCTAAAATGTGTTGTCGAATTTATATTTGTAGAGGCTAAAAATCAAGCTGCGCCACCCATTAAAGTGTGCAATCATCAGGTGGCGCCAAATCATTATGTTGTGCCAGACCATTAAGTTGCGCAGCATCACGTTGCGCCAACATCAGGTTGCGCAGGAGTCAGGTTGCGCGAGTGCTACGTGGCACACTTCCTCGAGAAGCTGTAACGGTATCATCATCACCTGACAACTGACAGCACAGAGATTAAGGAAAATCCATTCGAATCCCACGCAACGCGGCACTCGAAAAGATTTTGTCATCATGTAATTAATGTTGACAGCAAGTTTGCGCAAGTTATTGTGTAGCGCGAGAGTTAATCAGCACAGCACAGAAGACCCAGTCAAAGGCGCCAGTAGTTTAGTTGCGCCCATGCGCAACCTGGCTAGTTGGTGCCACCCGATCAACTTTTTAGCAGAGTGACGTGGTGCACAAGCCACCAACTTTGCAGAGTGTGCCCACTACACTGTCCACGACCACGCGCATCTCAATCAAATGATGCCACGCATCCACAGCAGTTGGTGCAACCTCTCGGGCAGGTTGTTACATTGCGCCCATGTGCAACCTGATGAAGCTCGCACAAGGTGATCAAACAGTGTTCAGAATAGAGTAACGTGGCACGCAAGCCACTATAACTTCGCAGAACGTGTCCACTACACTGTCTATGACCAAGCGCATCTCAAACAAATGATGCCACGCGTCCACAGCAGTTGATGCAACCGCTCGCACAAGTGAACAGGAGGCGCACAACCAGAAGTGCGTGTAACCCAGAATAACTGCTAAACAATTTTTTTAAGAACTCTATAAATAGAGTTTCAAATCAATCTCAAAAGCATCAAGAAGGATCATAATCTCCTGCTAAAGTGCTGTTGCATCCTCCAGAGGCTCGTGTCTTCGATATCACATCGTCCAAGGGATAAAGTGATCGTCTTCTGAACAGATTTCTATAGTTGTACTTCCCAAGAATCAATTGTACTATTGTACTCTTTTTTCTAAGTTTGTAATAAAGACTTTTATTGTTTGTAAAAAAAATGATGACTCTGCTGGGGACGACTTTCTCCTCCGACGAGAAAGTGATAACTCAATGTGATACCGCGTCGATCGGCAAGACGCAGAAGACCCTGGTCGTTCAAGTCGACCAGACAACCTACGATGCCATGATCAATGCTAGGGGTGCCAAAGGCACTACTACCTCTGTTAAGAGCAAGATGCGCTCTGTCTGGGCTCCTAAGTCCTCGACAGCACCTGCCTCTGCGCAACTTGCGCCATCACTGCCCTGGCGCAATCTAAGAAAAATAGTCTTTTGGCTAATCTTTCCACTTCTCCGATTGTAAAATCGAAGAAGACTTTGTCTCAACACACTGCTGTCCAAAACAAGGGAAAATGCCCTTCAGCCTTTTTTTCCCTGACGTAACCTGTGCCTGTTCCTGCTCTGGCACAATTTGTGCCCATCACTACCTTGGCGCAACTTAAGGAAAACAGCCTTTTGTCTAACCCCTCTACTTTTCCTACTCTGAAATCGAAGGAGACTTCGTCTCGACACACTGCTGGACAAAACAAAGGAAAGTGCCCTTTGGCCTTTTCCTTCCTGGCGCAACCTGTGCCTACTCCTACTCCAGCGCAACTTGCGCATGTTCATTTTCTGGCGCTATAACACCCAGTTGTCTAAATGAGGGTAATTTTAAAATTTTGTAAATTTTAATCTTTTAATAATGATACTTAAATCATGATATGATTTTTTGGTGATTTTTAATCATTTTAAAACTATTTAATTATATGACTTGTGATTTTAATGTTTTGTTAGTGAAATTCTAGAGACTACTTGACCTAGAGCCTAACCATGTGATTATGATGTTTTATCTGTCATTTTTGCCTAGGGTTATTTTGATTATTATGAATTATTTTGATTTATTTTATAATTGTTTGATTGGTGATTGCTATTTTAGACTTTTGCTAGTTGTGACTTAAGAGACTAACCTAGAGTTGACTTTGACTTTAGTAACTTAGTTAGCAGGGTAGAATGGTGTAGGACCCTAATCTAACTCAAGTCGACTTGAGTGTGACTTGGGTGCATGAGGAGAATAGGTGCTATGTGTAGTTGGGCCTATTAGCTAAAGTGTTGAATCAACTAACTAGTATATTGGTCCATAGCCCATTTCCCTCAATAAAACCCTAACCCTAATTTCCCTAATGTGGCCGGCCTAGGGCTCCCCTTCCTTCCTATTTAATCTCTCCTATTCATTCTTGCCTCTTTTTATACCACTTTCACTTTTGGCAAGAACAAGGTTTGTCCCCTTTGCAATCTTTTCTAATTTCTTCATTTCTCTTCTTTTTTGACTATAGTCTTTTATATTAGGATCTAATTAATGTCTATTTACTATTGGTGGAGAGTAATCTCAGCTTTGGTACAATTTGGGGCTTTTGAGTTGCTAGAGGGATTCTCCTATATTGAGCTTTTTTATTGAGTTTGACACTCAATAGGTAAACCCCCCAAACCACCTCCATTTCTTGATTTCTTTGCATGGATGCATAGATCTAGGTGTCCCCTAACTGTCCCTCGAGTCTGGTAGGAAACCGTATCCATTTCGTGTCCGTATCGGACACGTATCAGTACATGTGTGTATGTGTTTGTTGAAATGCCACAAAGGAATTTTATTTGATATTTTAAAAAAGTATTTGAATAGATTTGTTGAGTTGTTGTATGCTTTGATTCCTTATACGACTGAGCAGATTTTCGAGTCATGTCCGTGTCTAAAACGGACATGAACACGCTCGCTGCACATACGAGCAGTGTCCTGCTGCTCGGGGCTTACGTAGGACACGATACGATACGTGGAGGGCTAAGACTTGGTAGACACGTTGGGGCACTGACTGACATGACACCCTAGAAGTTTGATACGGTATCGTGTCGTGGTGAGGGAGCACGGACACGTGCACTAGTTTTGTACTACGCACGCACAGTCCGTTTCGTGCCTCTGATACGGGCCTCGTGTCCGCCGTAGACACGTCGAGGACATCTCGTGTGGTGTCGAACGTGTAGCCCTATACGTGGGCATGTGCACGAAGTGTATCGTGTCACGTGTCGTGTCCTAGACCAACTCGTACATGTGCACGAGGCTGTGTTTGTCTGTGTGTGTCTGTGCGTGTTCATGAGGGTCTGGACACATTGTGTCCTATTGTGGGGACACCACAAGACTCGTGGGACACGTTGACACATGTACGACACATTATCGACTGTTTATTTTGGATTTCTACTTGTATTTGATTTGGAATTTAAGTTTCCCCCATTTTTCTGATACGTACAATTACCTATGTTTTCCTGAGATTCGAATTGGTTTAATCATTTTTAAATATAAATTTAAATTTTTTATAAATGTTACATCATCTCTGATTTGTGTTTGTGTGTTGGGTTTCATATGTTATACAAGTTTGGGTTCTTTAAATGTTCATAATCTTGATATGTACTCACATTATACACATTACTGTACACACTTGATAATCTGAACACTCCTTACACTAACACACACATGTATATCTGCTGCACATGAAACCTGAGAATAACACACTCCCTAGCTCACTATTTTTCCAGGAACTGTATAAATACACTTCCCTGATTTTGACTGAAACCTGAAAACTGATTTTATGTAGAATGATAACTGAGATTTCCCTATGTTGGTGAGCCTGAGAACTTATGCCAACCTAGAATGGTTCCCTGTCGACCTAGGTTGAACCCTGAGCACACACCCTCATATCACAACTGTACACACACACACACACACACTGGATTAAAATACATCCTCAAAAACATACATGTAACCTGTTCACCCACACATCACTCTCATCTCACTTACATACTTTGCATAGCTTATTGTATTGCTGTGAACACTCTTTGACACCCTACACCCATTAACACATGTTTCACTTCATTGCACTTGACACCACTCGACCACTGCACTCATTTATACCCTTGCATTCATTCGAACATAGCACCCTCTGATACTTGATGTATCAGAGACACACCCTATCAATCATTCATTTTACTTCACACATACTTCATTCATGATGCACATTACACTGCTGTGGCACACACATATCTGTATACATGCTTTAGTTGATATTGTATGTACATCTATTTTAACACACTGCTTGTTATGTTTGACACTAGACACTGCATTGACACATGCACATTGCCACTCATTTGTTCACTTCTGTTCTGCTGTGACACCTTGCTCATGTCTGAACACCCTTGCTACACTTCACTTGTTTGTAACACACACTCACTTGTCTTGACACTTGCACATGCATTCAGTTGTCTGTACTCTTCATTGCACATGTACATTGCCATGACATATTTTATGCATGCCGCACACACAAAATCTGAGAATACACACCCCCTCCCATATGATCAACCATTCATCAATCACCATCACCCCCTGATTACATTAGTCACTGCATATCACTTCTCACTTCATTGCATTCACTACATCACATGTCCTGCATCTTCTTGCATTGACCATTAGCTCTGTCCATAAATATATTGTCCTGCACACACACATTGTTTACTATATTTCACTGCACTATAGAGTAACCCTTCATCATTTCTGTCCAGTCGAACTAATGTTTTGTCCTATTTTGTATCAGGAATGCATGTAACCCTTCATCATTTCTGTCCAGTCGAACTAATATTTTGTCCTGTTTTGCATCAAAAATGCATGTTGTTAGCCCAATGATTATATTATGTTTTTGAATATGGCTAATCAATTAAGTTTAACATAATGACGTCACTAATATTCATGTAATCACTATCATGTTGCTACTTAAACTTAGCATTGTCCTTATATTAGCATTGTCCTAAATGTTCTCTATATCAATATTGCTATGCTTGTATCATATTGGTTTGTTTGTCTAACATGTATTTGTAGACATGCAGAAAGCATGATCAAGCTTTGTCAAACCAGGACATATGCAATGGAGTATTATTGATGGGCCAAAGACGGCGTTATACAAGAAGATTTATCTAAACCGCCTAACGACCTATTCGGGGCCTCGCATCGGGGGTTCCGTTGCCCGGTCAGCGGACAGGGGTCGAAGGGGCAGCGCCCCCTGTCAGGGGTTCGGGGGCGAAGCTCCCGAAAGGTATTCAGATTTCCAGATCTGTTTATCTTTGGACGACCGCCGTCAAGTAAAAAATGCGTCTTCATGTCTGCTCAAATATTTGAAGAAAGGCGTCATCAAAGGGCTTTTGGTTTTCCTATTTTGTCAATGTAATTTTTTATATTTATTGAGTCTAGGAATACGATGTACACTACATCGTACTGGAAAATAGGCTACCCAAGAAACGTTTTTAAAATACCCTTTTATTTTGAAAACAAGCCCACTTACAAAAGCCCAAACTACTTCCTAGATGTTTGACTTTTCAAAAAGTCCAAAAACTAATTTATAAAAACCTAATAGAACCCTAGCAGAACTCGGCCCGAATCGGCCGGAGTTCGGCCAGAGTTCGGTTAGTGAACATTGCTTTTTGAAGTTGGTCTTCCTGCAGTTACGGATCCCAACGAGATTTTCTCATAGAGTTCTGTCCAAATTATGCCCGAATTCTGTCAGAATTCTGCCTTTGGAAAAACTATAAATAGAGAAGGATTTCGATCATTTCAACTCACTCATTCACTTTCATATCTCTTCTCTATAAGCCTACTACTTCTTCCAAAGTGTTCTGAGCTTTCATTTTCAAATTCCAAGCCAGTTACAATCCTCTAGTCGATTTGCCAGTATGGTATGGTCTATAAGTTTCAGAGTGGTTGTAATCGGAGGCTTGATTGAAGTTACACACTTCACAATTGAAGTTGGTCGAGTACTTCGGATCAAAGCTCACGTTATAGAAGTTGCAAGAACTTCGGATGAAAACTTGTGGTAATTTTCCATAGTGGATTCAACTGGAAGCTAGAGTTCTTCCGACTGGACTAGTCCTCACAAGAGGGAAACTAGTATACATCCTTGTGTTTGCGTTTGCTCTCTACTATCTACTTTTTATTTACTTATCTGTGATATATATTCTGTGATCTTGTTACTAACATTTTTAAATAGTTAATTTCTGCTGCCTACTCTATTCATCCCCCTCTAGAGTATTGCGCTTTACAACTCGTTCCTACAATTGGTCCTACATATGTATCAACCTATACATATACAACTGCTCTGTCCCATATTCCTTATGTTCATTCCAAACCTTTTGGTTTAAGTTCTGTCCTTAAAGTCCTGTACAGAAATTTAAGTATCTATCCTGCATCAATTAGGAGTCTAGTCCATGTCCATACCTTATCTTTTAGTATATGTTCTGTCCTCAAGTCCCCACATCATCAAATCCCCTCATCCCTTGCATTGTTCATTCCCTTTATTTTGTTCTGTCACTTGGACAGATATCTTGGCCATCTAGGATATATTTGATTCCCATCTAACCCAATTAACAGTTCATTAGTGTGGGTTGCCCTGTATTGCTTAGCCTTCATATTCATTCTATTGGACCAGTCCTCTTTTTGTTGTGTTGCCTGCATATAGATGCCTAGCCCTTTCACCCTCTATATATCTATCTATGTATGTATGTATCTATATATATGTAAATATGCATATATATATGTATGTATGTAAATAGTAATGTATATATATATGTATATATATTTTGACACACACATTTTAACCCTTGTACACACACAATATTTTATTTGACACTTGCCTACGTATATATAAATGCCTTTATATGAATGCCTATAATATGTATGCTTTATATACATTGAGTATATATATGTATATATATATGTAATGTGTGATGATTTGTGTAGCTTAAAATTGTGTGTGAGTGCTAGCCTAGGCTTGGTTAGGCTTAGTGAGACTTGAATGAACTAAGATTGACCTAGTTTGACCTAGTTTGACTAGTGTAGTTGACTAGGGTTGACCAAGTGTTGACTTTAGTCTAGATTAACCTAGAAAGCATGTAGAAGCATTGTACACTTCATTTATCATTTCCAGTATACATCTTGACTTGTGTTGCTCTAAATAGGAGTCAGATACCTCATCTCGGACAATATACTATCACAGACATTCAGATATCAGGCGAGTACATTCTCTGACCGTTTCATACTTGATAGGATTTACATTTATGCTCTAGATTACTTTACTTGATGCTGTCACATTGTTAACACGGATTGGAACTATATGGATCCCTTCATGAGATGTAATCCCCCTCGAGAGCATCGTGTTACAGTATGTCATGTGTGTTTCACTTTTATCATGTACTCCAGTGCTTTTACCATTCATATGCACTCTTGTGATTCATGTACTCTAATGTTTACAGAGCCCCCATGTATACATTCATGTGTACCCATTTATGGGCCTTCATATGATATCATGTGCAATAACATAACTTGTTTGGATCCTTGTGTATTGATTGGGGTACGGGGGAGTATAAATAGTCATGTGAACAATTCCAAAGTAGTGTACTCTTGTGCAAACTCTTAGATTACTCATGTGCAAATTTAAGCTGTTCACATGTCTATCTTGTACTCTACATCACTAGCCATTGTTAGCTCTTTACTTATAGTAGATATTTCTTTACAGTCATCTCTTTTACTTTGTATATTTTCCAGCGTTTTATGTATATTATTCTATAGCATATTTAAATATCCTGTCATATTATTAATTACTTGATGTATTGTGCTCGCTCCTGTCCTGACTGGACCTGTTGAAAATATTACAGATGACATTGAGGAGTTCTGTCCTACCTACTATGGAGCAGCCTTAGACGACACCTGCGACTTGGACCTCCAGCAGGATCCATTAGCAGTAGATGCTGATACCCCCCGTAGATTAGGCTTTATCTTATTTTCAATTGTTATCTCATTGGATACTCATTGTATATATCTGAGATTTTGTGATGATTGGATATTGAGGATTTGTTATCTTAGACACTTAGATTCTCTCTCTTATTTTGTATTTTATTGTGGATTTAGATCTTATCTATCTATCTTATCGTACTTTCTACCTTAGCTGTGATTGAGTTGTACATTTCTATATTGTCCTCCATTCGGAGCATATACATTGTACAGGTACCTTATAATTGTTAGATGTATGTGACCTAGGACAGCGTTCTACCATCGACACTGTAGCGTAGGCTGGACGTACCCACTTCTCGTGCCTCTACACTGGGTACGGGTCGTGACAGGCGCAACCTGTAAAACCCCTAAATTTCTACTATTTTTTTATATTAAATTTGGTACTGATTTAAAATTTTGTATTGTACGTCGCGTAGTCGTATCGTACGTCGCACACGAAATTTTATTTTTTGTAATTGCTCGACGAGTGCGAATATGTGCGAGCGTACATATTTAAAAAAAAACATTTTTCCTATTTTTATAGTTTCAAAATATATATATCTATATAATAATTATTTTTTTGCTATCAAAAATTTCTAAATTTATGATTTTATTTATAAAAAGCCTTTTTAGACCGTTATAATAATAAATAATATTCTTATAAAATAGTATACTAGAAAAATATATATTTGTAAATATTAATTTGTGCATACATATATATTTCATAATTATTTATTAGTTTATTTTTAAATAATAATGTAATTTTTGAAATTATTATTATTTGTATTTTTGGAAAACATATTTTGAAATTATTGTGGTGATTTAAATCTTGAATTAATTTTATGGATATAATTAAATAGCTAAAATAATATGTATGTTTGAAAATTGATTTATCCTATTTGATTTTAAACTAAAAGAATTTAAATAAAATTTAAATTGGATTTGTGTTTGGATTTTATTGATTTTAAATTAAATGGTAAATTATCTAAAAGGGGATTTAAATTTTTTCTAATCCTTATCCAACTGGAAATTTCCACATCCTATAAATAGGCAGGTACTCCTCCATTAATTCCTCACATCCACAATTACTCCATAAATAATTTTCAGCCACCGTGCATCGTATCTGTGTCCCCTCTCCGTCTTATTCTATATTTATAAATACATTTCCATCTCTCCGTGTCGGACAAACCCCGACACAAATAAATCAATAAATCCTAATCCTAACCCTGCTTTGTCAGCCACCGCACCGCCATTGCCGCAGTGTCCCGTCCATCTCGTCCGATCCTGACCCAATCCTACGACAACCGACCACCACCCTCGCCATCATCAGCACCCGATACCACAACCATTATCGACGCCAACGTCACTATTAGTACCACCAACCGGGCCAGCCACTCGACCGCACCACCCCTCGGGTCCGGCCACTGAAACCACTTTCACCACTATCGTCGTTCGACACCCAAACCAAAATCCCCATGACCAGGCCGGTCCCCAACACAACTAGCCATCACCAGCGACCGGCACCTTCATCTTCCCATATCCGGCCGACCATCCCCGGTCGTCGCTACCAACACCGACCCCCGCCATCACCACACCACCATTGTCAGCCCACCACGGCCGACCCGACTGCGACATAGAAAGAAAAGCAAAAAGAAACCCTAGCCCTAAACTCACCTGGCCGCCGTCGCGTACCCCGTGAGCTCCGCCCGGAGCCGCACCCATGCCTAGCCCTTCCCCTCCGCTGCGGCAGCCCGGCCGCAGACTTCACCCAAACCCCCGACCCTCAGCTCCGTGCCTCCCCTTTTACTTATCTCCTTCCGCTGACCCCCATCTCCGTCGAGTGCCAGGCGGCCAACTCCCTTCGGCCGCCACGCGCAAGCCGCGACTGTAACTCCCCGACCGCCCCTATCCCGATCAGCCGCCCGCGCTCGAGAGCTCCGGCGCCAAGCCACTTCCGCCTCGCCGCACGCGCGTCGATCGGCTTCCGCCGCTTCCCGATCTTCTCCGCCTTCCCCTTCCTCCGCCGGAGCGCCGCGCCGCCGCTCCCCTCGCCGCCGCTCCCCTCGCCGAACCCTCCGTCGCTCTCTTTTCCCCCTTTCAATTCCCTCTCTCTCTCGAATTCTTTTCCCGTTCTTTCTTTCTCTCTCCTCCTTCTGCAGTTCTTTTTCCTTTTTATTTCTTAATTTTTTATTTTTTTAATTTTTTTTGCTGTATGTGCTCCTTTCTTGAGGAGTGCATACAGTGAACAGTTCTATTTTTATTTTTAGTTTTTATCATTATTATTATTATTATTGTTATTATTATGAAATTATTTTTATTATTATTATTTTGTTTCACTTGCTTCTTTACCACAGTAATGTTATTAACATTATTATTTTATAATAAAAAGGGTATATGTTTTATATATATACAGGTGGATTTGAATATTAGTAAGTTAAAGGTAGATTTTTATTTACTATTATTAATTTTTTTTTATAATAGTATTTTGTTATTAATAATCACTATTCTTTCCTTTCATACCAATATTGTTATTTGGTTCTCAATATATTGAAATATTTCTAACTATATAGTCATATTTTTTGTAGCATCTTATTTATGTATTTTGGCCTAAAATATATATATACATATATAGTTTTGACCAGACAAATTACGTTTGACAAAAATGAGTTTTTTGCCCTATAAAATTTTCTAGAATTTATTTGTATTTACCTAACAATATTTTAAACGAGATATAGTTTCTACTTAAAACTATATTTGTACAAGCTTAGAATTTTAGCCTAAGTCAATTTTCCATACTTTCAAGTGCTTAGCAAAATTATTTTTACTAATAAAACTCTATATTCCAAGTATTATAAATATCTTTCAAAAATCGTATACATTATTTAGCCAATTTCCTTTTGAATTTCCTCTTATCCATGTCCAATCCCAATCCTTCTATTTCTTGCCAATTCCAAACTACCTTACGTCAACTCTAACTAAATTGACCGCCCTGGACCCGATGGAACCGTCCGTGTCATCATCAGAGGCTCCCTTGCGTAGTTGTAACACCGAAGTCGATCTTGTGCCACCTTTATTGTACCATACCAGGCAGCTCACCAGGGTCGCAACAGGCAAGTATACCTTGCTAATTAACTGTCAAATTATTTATTTTCTGTATTATTTATTTTGTTTCATATTGTTAGTTTCCTCTGTTATAAACTGTGCGTCCAAGCCATACTTGGGTGCAAGCGACTCTATTAGTCGTTTTACTTTACTATATGCATGTTAACTTAGTGTTAGCGGACTACCTTCTTGTTGGGAGATATCCTTATATCTTCCTTGGCCATGACACACACACTACACGGTTGGAGATATGTTGCTAGGGGCACGACTTATGGACTAGCCCTCTCTAAAGTCGTGTGACGGATAGATGATCGTAACTGCTATGACTAGGATTTTGGAGACTCAAGCAGTTACAAAATTGGACGAGCCATGGACATGACTTGAACAGTGTAGAAAATATTGGGGGAGGACAGTCGCTAGTGCGTATGAAAATCCAAACTGATAAACCACAGTCTTCGGATGGAACTGTGGCGATATATTTGCAGATATCCTCTGACGTTTTGGACGTTACGGCCGGATACAGATGACTGGATGCCAGTTACGTACACATAGCCTAAAATTCCACCCATGCGCATGAAAGTTGTCCTCTAAATTGCACGTCAGGCGATTAGAATCTCCTTTGCATATTTGTGTCTAGAATAGTCTTTTATATATTATTTATTATTCTGACAGTTCATATTAGCTTGTTCTTCCTGTATCTTGCTATGTCCGTCTGAGGACCTGGTTCTTTCCCAGGTGTGTGCTTTCATGATTCACTGCAGGTGTTCTAGCCAAGGCCGTGATTCTCTCCATTCCTTCGAAGACGATTGCGCTTGGTTCGTCTTGCCATCTTATTGCTCGATTCTTGTACATTTCTTTCATTGAGATAGTTGGTAATGGACTTTGTCTCCGCCCAACGATTGTATCATAACTATTCAAGTTAATTTTTATATTATTATTCTTTTCATTGTGGATGAGATTTAGTTTGTCTTGGATTACTACACTTTACAGCTTATGTATACATACAAGGCACATGTACTTCGTATGTATACAGCTGGCATGTCTACGTACTTAGTCCTACGTAATTTGGGACTGGGGCGTTACATGTTTTTGTGGTGGCCCATGCAGGTCAGATAAATTGTTTGGTTACTTTACCGTACCAAGCAAGCCTGCGTATAGGATTAGAGTCTAGGATCTCATCCACATACTTGACCGCCTTTTCGCTTGACTCCTCGAGTTGCATCTTGCTTGATCCCTTTTATCGTGATTCGTGCCCTTCCTTCGTGCTTGATAGAGATTAATAAGGTAACCCATACTAGGTGGACATGACCCATTGTTCCATCACACTACTAGTTTAACTCTTGTAAGTTGGGTAGAATGTCTTATGACCTAACAATCCCTTTGTCCTTGTGACCTATATTAGCAAGTTCACTTAGGTTGTAGAATTTAGAGGACCCTAACCCATCTAGTCAACCAAAGACTTGGACAAAGAGACTAGAGGACGACTGTATAGAGACCAACATAGGATATAACTTAGAGTCTTAAGGAGTTTGAACTAATTCTACTCTAATTCAATCTTAATCTCACGTGCCTATATTTTTATTATCTAGACTAATGATGCTAATGTAGCCTAGTTTTTACAAGCTCAATTCTTTATCAAGCTTGTTCGTGGCATATGCTATTGAGCGCTCACTAGCATATTGTCCAATTAGAACCGGTGCATGATGGTCTGATCAACCAAGTGCACTTTGGTTCGCTTTCATTTATCGTTCTACGTGGATGAGGACATAGCTAAACTTGTCCTCTAGAGCCCTATCCGCGATAGCCTTGGCAATTCTTTTGAATTACTCGCTCGCCTTTGAACCACGTATTGGTATTCGAAAACAACTTCTTTGGACTCATATTGGTTTTCGTCTTTCACCTATTTAGACGAAGACTCGTACTTGATAGTTAGACCCAAAGTATCACCCTTTGTTGCTCTACCATCTATTGACAAGATAGTTAGCCACTGACCAACCAATGTGGCTATATCCTCGTCTAAAGTTACTCGTCCTTTCCCTTAACCCTAGATACATTGTGGCGACCATCATTCACTCCCCAAATTAAATTTGTGATTTATTTCCGTAGTTATCGAAATCATGATTTTCTAATGCATATTTTGAAAGCCCCTCGTATTAAGACGCATGGCTTAACCTATAATATACAGAAAAAAGATGTTCTTGCTTTCTCACCACTGATCTTGGTCTCAACTTCGTGAATTGATTGTTCCTCATTGATATACCCTTGTACCCTCTCAACCTCCTACTTATTTTTAATTTCGAGGACGAAATTCTTGTAAGTTGGGTAGGATGTAAAACCCCTAAATTTCTATTATTTTTTTATATCAAATTTGGTACTGATTTAAAATTTTGTATTGTACGTCGCGTAGTCGTACTGTACGTCGCGCACGAAATTTTATTTTTCGTAATTGCTCGACGAGTGCGAATATGTGCGAGCGTACATATTTAAAAAAAACATTTTTTCTATTTTTATAGTTTCAAAATATATATATAATAATTATTTTTTTGCTATCAAAAATTTCTAAATTTATGATTTTATTTATAAAAAGCCTTTTTAGACCGTTATAATAATAAATAATATTCTTATAAAATAGTATACTAGAAAATTATATATTTGTAAATATTAATTTGTGCATACATATATATTTTGTAATTATTTATTAGTTTATTTTTAAATAATAATGTAATTTTTGAAATTATTATTATTTGTATTTTTGGAAAACATATTTTAAAATTATTGTGGTGATTTAAATCTTGAATTAATTTTATGCATATATTTAAATAGCTAAAATAATATGTATGTTTGAAAATTGATTTATCCTATTTGATTTTAAACTAAAAGAATTTAAATAAAATTTAAATTGGATTTGTGTTTGGATTTGGATTTTATTGATTTTAAATTAAATGGTAAATTATCTAAAAGGGGATTTAAATTTTTTCTAATCCTTATCCAACTGGGAATTTCCACATCCTATAAATAGGCAGGTACTCCTCCATTAATTCCTCACATCCACAATTACTCCACAAATAATTTCCAGTCACCGTGCATCGTGTCCGTGTCCCCTCCCCGTCTTATTCCATATTTATAAATACATTTCCATCTCTCCGTGTTGGACAAACCCTGACACAAATAAATCAATAAATCCTAATCCTAACCCTACTTTGTCAGCCACCGCACCGCCATTGCCGCAGTGTCCCGTCCATCTCGTCCGATCCTGACCCAATCCTACGGCAACCGACCACCACCCTCGCCATCATCATCACCCGACACCACCACCATTATCGACGCCAACGTCACCATTAGCACCACCAACCGGGCCAGCCACTCGACCGTACCACCCCTTGGGTCCGGCCATTGAAACTACTGTCACCACTATCGTCGTTCGACACCCAAACCAAAATCCCCATGACCAGGCCGGTCCCCAACACAACCAGCCATCACCGGCGACCGGCTCCTTCATCTTCCCTTATCCGATCGACCATCCCCGGTCGTCGCCACCAACACCGACCCCCGCCATCACCACACCACCACTGTCAGCCCACCACGGCCGACCCGACAGCGACACAGAAAGAAAAGCAAAGAGAAACCCTAGCCCTAAACTCACCTGGCCGCCACCGCGTCCCCCGCGAGCTCCGCTCGGAGCCGCACCCACGCCTAGCCCTTCCCTTCCGCTGCGGCAGCCCGGCCGTCGACTTCGCCCAAACACCCGACCCTCAGCTCCGTGCCTCCCCTTTTCCTTATCTCCTTCCGCTGATCCCCATCTCCGCCGAGCGCCAGGCGGCCAACTTCCTTCGGCCGCCGCGAGCAAGCCGCGGCTGTAACTCCCCGACCGCCCCTGTCCCGATCAGCTGCCCGCGCTCGAGAGCTCCGACGCCGAGCCACTTCTGCCTCATCGCACGCACGTCGATCGGCTTCCGCCGCTTCCCGATCTTCTCCGCCTTCCCCTTCCTCCGCCGGAGCGCCGCGTCGTCGCTCCCCTCGCTGAACCCTCCGTCGCTCTCTTTTTCCCCCTTTCAATTCCCTCTCTCTCTCGAATTATTTTCCCGTTCTTTCTTTCTCTCTCCTCCTTCTGCAGTTCTTTTTTCTTTTTATTTCTTAATTTTTTTATTTATTTTATTTTTTTGTTGTATGTGCTCCTTTCGTGAGGAGTGCATACAGTGAACAGTTCTATTTTTATTTTTGGTTTTTATCATTATTATTATTATTATTGTTATTATTATTATGAAATTGTTTTTATTATTATTATTTTGTTTCACTTGCTTCTTTACCACAGTAATGTTATTAACATTATTATTTTATAATAAAAAGGGTATATGTTTTATATATATACAGGTGGATTTGAATATTAGTAAGTTAAAGGTAGATTTTTATTTACTATTATTAATATTTTTTTATAATAGTATTTTGTTATTAATAATCACTATTCTTTCCATTCATACCAATATTGTTATTTGGTTCTCAATATATTGAAATATTTCTAACTATATAGTCATATTTTTTGTAGCATCTTATTTATGTCTTTTGGCCTAAAATATATATATACATATATAGTTTTAACCAGACAAATTACGTTTGACAAAAATGAGTTTTGTGCCCTATAAAATTTTCTAAAATTTATTTGTATTTACCTAACAATATTTTAAACGAGATATAGTTTCTACTTAAAACTATATTTGTACAAGCTTAGAATTTTAGCCTAAGTCAATTTTCCATATTTTCAAGTGCTTAGCAAAATTACTTTTACTAATAAAACTCTATCTTCCAAGTATTATAAATATCTTTCAAAAATCGTATACATTATTTATCCAATTTCCTTTTGAATTTCCTCTTGTCCATGACCAATCCCAATCCTTATATTTCTTGCCAATTCCAAACTACCTTACGTCAACTCTAACTAAATTGACCGCCCTGGACCCGATGGAACCGTCCGTGTCGTCATCAGAGGCTGCCTTGCGTAGTTGTAACACCGATGTCGATCTTGTGCCACCTTTATTGTACCACACTAGGCAGCTCACCACGCAACAAGCAAGTATGCCTTGCTAATTAACTGTTAAATTATTTATTTTCTGTATTATTTATTTTATTTCATATTGTTAGTTTCCTTTGTTATAAACTATGCATCCAAGTCATACTTGGGTGCAAGCGACTCTATTAGTCGTTTTACTTTACTATATGCATGCTAATTAGTGTTAGCGGACTACCTTCTTGTTGGGGGATATCCTTATATCTCCCTTGGCCATGACACACACACTATACGGTTGGAGACATGTTGCTAGGGGCACGACTTATGGACTGGCCCTCTCTAAAGTCGTGTGACGGATAGATGATCGTAACTGCTATGATTAGGGTTTTAGAGACTCAAGCAGTTACAAAATTGGACGAGCCATGGACATGACTTGAACAGTGTGAGAAATATTGGGGGAGGACAGTCGCTAGTACGTATGGAAATCCAAACAGGTAAACCACAGTCTCCGGATGGAACTGTGGTGATATATTTGCAGATACCCTCTGACATTTTGGACGTTACAGCCGGATACAGATGACTGGATGCCAGTTACGTACACATAACCTAAAATCCCACCCATGCGCATGAAAGTTGTCCTCTAAATTGTACGTCAGGCGGTTAGAATCTCCTTTGCATATTTATGTCTAGAATAGTCTTTTATATATTATTTATTATTCTGACAGTTTATATTAGCTTGTTCTTCCTGTATCTTGCTACATCCGTCTGAGGACCTGGTTCTTTCCCAGGTGTGTGCTTTCATGATTCACTGCAGGTGTTCTAACCAAGGCCGTGATTCTCTCTATTCCTTCGAAGACGATTGCGCTTGGTTCGTCTTGCCATCTTATTGCTCGATTCTTGTACATTTCTTTTATTGAGATAGTTGGTAGTGGACTTTGCCTCCGCCCAACGATTGTATCATAACTATTCAAGTTGATTTTTATATTATTATTCTTTTCATTGTGGATGAGATTTAGTTTGTCTTGGATTACTGCACTTTACAGCTTATGTATACATACAAGGCCCATGTACTTCGTATGTATACAGATGGCATATCTACGTACTTAGTCCTACGTAATTTGGGACTGGGACATTACACAACCTATGCTTGTTCACGCTCTGGCACAACCTGCACGTACTTCTGTACTAGCACAACGTAAAGAGAAACACTGTTTAGTGGCTCCTTCTTTGCCATCAAGCCAGAAGTTTAGTGAGAAATCACTAAATTAAGGAAAATTCTCTTTAGCTTTTCCTCATTCTGCTCGAGTCGTTGACCGGGTGAAAATACTGCTAATTCAGATAGGAATCCTACTCTCCTTAACAGAGACAACCAAATCTCTATCAGAAAGATGGGTTCTATTCAGAATGAACTTTTCATGCAAAAGGATATTATGCCTACTCTAAAGAGGTCAGGATAGGATCTACCGACCCTATGTATCTCAAGATCCCGACAAGACAAACTGCAAGTATCTCAAGTAGATGCACAAGTAGTACCCCTGTCAAACTTGCGCACCTATATCAACAGGTGCCAATTAGGGTCAACCTCGAGAAAACACAAAATGTATCAAGTGCAACCTGCACCTGTTGCTAACTTGCACCAGAGGAAGAATGCTGAGGTGAAAAATCCTATGACTTATGTTAACTAGCTTAGTACGTCTTTGTACACTCAAGGTACGAGACACCTCAAGAACAAGAACTATGTCCCGAATATCGTCAAGGACTACATTCCTGCAACTTCTTCTCGTCCTGTTAGTGACCTCCGTGAACTCTTAATACAGAAGCAGAAGGTTTCAAATCCATCCCGTCCATCGGTGGACGAACAGCAAGAACATCATTGCAATCACCACCATAAAGTTGTCATCAAATGCTGCTGTCAGTCAGCCAAGCGGTCCGTCTTTGACCGTTTGAATTATGTTCAGACTCCTGAACCAATCCTAGTTGACGAAGATGAATTACTCTACGCTCCTGTCAATATGACATCTCGAAGCACTAGGGGTGGAAAATGTCCAAGACGTAATGCATCCCACAATCCCAGTCAATAGTACTTAGATCGGATTCATGAATCTGGCAAAAAAGTATACCAATATACCATATCAAGAAGCCGAAAAATAATCGGTCAAAGGAATCTTCCTTCCGACCAAGAAACAATCAGTCAAAGGAATCTTCTTGATTCTAACCAAGATTCTTTCAGTCAAAAAGACATCCCTATCACTTATTCTGGGGTGGTTCCTTATATGACTTTGATACTGACAGTGAAAGTTCTAAAAGGACCATCCTTTCTACTAGCTCGTCTTCGAGGGCTAGAGAAGTGACTGCTTATGTCGTCACAGAAGATCAAGATACTTCTAGTTCTAACAGTCAAGAGCAGAGAATTGCTGCTTTAAAGGCTAGTTTGAAGAATATGGCTGAGATGATGATAGGCATACATGCTGTGATTATGGCACAACATACAGTTCCACCGGTCGTGAGTCTGATTCCGACTCAGGAACCTGTAACAACACCAGCTCCCATCAATATTGATCTGGGGGTACAGTCTCCTCATGCCGTCTCCATTCTTGCGTATGCTATTTCAAGTCAATCTGGTGTCGGGGGTGGCACTTATCATGCGGTACCTCCTTCTAACATATCAAATCAATCCACTCATCCGCAATCAACGAGAGATACCAATGAGGCCGTAAAATTTTTACGTACTCAATTTGAAGCCTTCAAATAAAAAGATGGCCTGCAGAAACTTGGGATCATACAGCCCTATCCCATAGAATGGAAAGAAGTCCAATTTCCTCCTAAATACAAACCCCCTACTATTATGCTGTTTGATGGCAGCACGTCTCCAAGTCAATACCTCAATCACTTTGAAGTATTGACTGATCAACTTCAACCAAATGATGCTCTTCTTACTAGAGTATTTGTTGGCTGTTTAGCTGGTGCAGCATATGACTGGTATCGTAGTTTACTAGATGGTTGTATAACCTCTTTCGCTGGCTTCAAACAAATGTTCTTGGAATAATTTTATGAGGAAACCAATGACATGACTATGTCTGCTCTCATCAAAATCAAACAACGATATAATGAAACTATTGAACGTTTCATTGAACGATTCTGCCGTGAAGCACTCAAAATGCCTCTTGGAACTCCAGATGCTTTAACTATAGACACTTGCAAATTAAACCTGTTTCCAATAATCAGCATATGGATGGGATCAACACAATTCTAGGACTGGCCTTTCTTCATAGTGAATGCTAAAGCAGCAGAAAAGAGCACTGACAAGTTCAATCAATTAGGTATTCAAATGCCTAATCTTGACAAAGATGAACACGCTACACCAAATAATAGTGGCCGTCAGAACAATCGCAAGAGCAATGAGACTTTGGCTATTAATCTCAAAGGCAAAGAAGCCCTAGCTATTAATATAAATCAGCCAATATCTACCCCAACAATACCACCAATACGGACACTACGTCCAAAAGAAGAATACTCTTTTGATGAAGATGATATCATGAGTATCTTTGATTATCTCATCAAGAGCAATAAACTTCAACTGCCAGAACCAAAATGGCCAGAGGAAGTTGGTAAGACTGACCATCCTAAATATTGTGTTTGCCACAGATTTATTGGACATCCAACTTGAGCATGCTATATGCTCAAGGGTAAAATTCAGGAGATGGTCAATTCCGGTGCAATCACCCTTCAACAAGACGAGAAAACTATAACGGCTAACGTCGTCTCTTTATAGTTTGGAGATTTTTTGGCTCAACTTGTGCAGGACGGTATCATCCCCATCCCAAGAACTACTCTGGAGATTGTTAATCTTCCACCTGCACGAACTAATGGTCTTGTTCCTTTGTCTACTAATAAAGGAGAAATTATATGGATCCATCCAGATTTAGTGGCGGACTTTGAAACATCATCTTCTTCCACCAAGTCTAAGAAGGCCACTAAAAATAAATCATGTCATATGATTTCATTTGGTGAACGTTGTCTTCCACCCCTAACTGCCACCTTCATCTCGACAGTAGATAATCCTTCTTCTTCTTCCCCTGCTGAGACAACATTGTCAAAGTCAGAGCCAAATATCAACCAGCCTTCCATCTGTATAGTTCTCGTGAACTAATGACGAAAATGGGATATGATCTACAGAAGGCCTCTGGTTTGAATCATGGAAAGGGATCTTCTGTACCTCTTTTCCTATGTCTTTCTCACAACCAATCTCGGGTTGGTTTGGGATACTGGACAAACTCTTTATTTTGCCAAAAGAAATCTTCCAGAAATAAGATCCAGGCAAAGAGTTGCAATATGGTATCCTTCGAACCTGTATCCGAATAAGAAGTCTTAACTGGTACCAGGTCTGGAAAACCTTACCTAAGAGACTATTCAGAAAGTCAAGGAAACCCTGCTCCAGCTTTGGAGGTTCCTCAAGCACCATCTTCTCCTGCTGTCAATGTTCCATCGGCTTCATCACCTCTAATAGAGCCTACTCTTCCCAAACCGATGTCAGCCGACAAAGGGAAACAACCTTTCCGTTTCGATTGACTTGAGAAGATGTATAACTTTGATATACTGGCTCAGCTGGCTAATACCCTGGCAAAATTGTCAATTTTTGAGCTACTCCGTCTTTCGAAGGAAACTCGAGAAACGTTGAGTGAAGCTTTGATGCAACCTGATACTTGTCTAACATTCCTCAAGAAGTTAGAGGAAGAGCCTATAACTGTAGAAGCATAGAAAATATGGGGTTCATACAGATCACAACTGACCGCATGAGTACTTTGGGACAAATTGGTCCGCATAAAGAAGAGCCACATGAAAGACTCGACATGCCCCCTGCGGCCCATCTTCACTATCTCGGATTATATATTAAAAAGCAACCAGACTAATTTGAGCTACAGAAGGAAGGGTTACTTATGCGGCCAAAACGATCGGCCCTTCTGATAAAGCTGACAAACTCTGTCAAAACTGACAAAACTGACAGCTCTGACACTCTAACAAAAAGAAGAAGATAAGACATGATAAGACAAAATGTCATGTCACCAGCCTGGACATAGTCATGCGGCCAGAAGGACTGCGACCAGAGCTGCATGAACCTTATGCGGCTTAATCTATGTGGTTCATACGGCCAAGGGTGACCACAACCTGAGCTGCATGAGCATGATGCGGCCCAGAATATAGAATCTATGTGGCTCAAAAGTCCCCAAGCTACATGCTGATTAAGGAAGACGCGACCTAAATCGCATGAGTCTTATGCGGCCCAGCATGGCCGAACACTAAAAGACCTATGCGGCTCAAAATGACTCAAGCAGATTGATCCTATCCTGCGACAGAACACGTGGCAGGCTGACCAAGTCTCAACCACCCAGATTTACTGCAAAGAAATCTCAACAAGTTACCAACTAGCGGCCAAAGAGCGGGTCTTTGTGTGTTGTTGTAGTCACGTGGTCACATGGCCATCTATACGGCTTAAGATATCTATCACTATAAATAGCACGGTACCACACCCATGTAAATGACGGACAACCTACGAAGGACAATTTCTTCAAGAGCAAGGATCGCGTCAGATAGTCCAAGGAGTAAGGCAGAGTTGCTACACTTTTCCGAGCCTCCATTGTCACCCCCCAGAATTAAAAACTAAACAATTGTACTTAGATTGTTTCCAAGGATTTCTTTCTAGGCTTTCTCTTGTACAAGTGAGTTTGCAATCAAGTTTAATTCATCTGTAATTTTTTATTTTTGATATTTAATGGCAAATACGATGGCAACCCTGCTGGGGACCTCCTTCTCCTCTGATGAGAAGTTGGTGGCACAATCCGACGTGTCCAAGCTCAGCTCTACGCAGCAAATGCTCGTAGTTCGTTTTGACCAACGAGCATTCAAAGAATTGCTCTCTGAAGGGAGTGCCAGCCTGTCACAGAAGTGAGCCAACCCAAAGAGAACCTGCAGGACATCGAAGCGTAAAAATGTTACCCCTGACCAGGCTCTCGAAGAAGCTCCTTCTGCGGTCCAAGACGGTGATCAAAGCTCTCCTGCGGCCTTGTCTCTGAACGCAGAGAACCCCGCTATCCTTCAAATCCAACAAAGGAAAACACTATGATGCTGAGCTTTTGGGGGCACAAGAGAAATTTATACGAACGAGGAAGAGGCCACATAAGAGAGATAAGCAGTATGCATATGCGACATCCAACTCTGGCCGCAGGCAGATGACCCATGCGGCAGTCAACTCTGACCGCAGGCAGATGGCCCATGCGGCAGCCAACTCTGGCCGCAGGCAGATGGCCCATACGACAGTCAACTCTGGCCGCAGACAGATGGCCCATGCGACACCAACTCCGACCGCAAGCAGATGGCCCATGCGATAGCCAATCCTGGCCACAGACAGGGTGTCTTATGCGGCCCTATCAGAAGCTCTGTATTCGACCATCTCTTATACGGGCCCGACCCTATACAGTCCATTAAGAATATAGAATATGCCAATCTGGACTCTTCTTACTATGCGCCTTCGGGTGCTAAGACGAAGAAGTCTAGGACAGTATGGGCCCAACAAGCCCAGTCAACTATCCAAGCTGCTGACCGTCAACGGACACCGTTAACTGTTATACGGGCTCCTGATGGAAAGTTGTACAGAAATACCAGTATCTAGTCCCCCAGGGCTAACGGATAGGGTGGGTCTCAAAAGTCTTCCTCCAACGATTGAGAGCAAGTGTTTTTACTAGCCTCAGATCAGGGAGCAAACATGATACCTACGCACCCGCGTGCTCGGGATACCCGAGTCCACAAATTGGATACAAAAGTAGATCAGTCTGCGATCGACTTGCGAGAGGTGATTACTCACAAATGCACGAAGAAAGAAGCAACCTTGGCACGTGATGAGCCCTTTTCGGGGCGACGTTGCACCTAAGTCATCATCAACTGCTACGACAAGTCAGCAACACCTGAAGATAGGCAGTCCATTTTCCAATGACTGCACTAGCTAGCACCTGTCCGACAACAACTTAAAAAACATGTGAAAATCCCGGAAGACGAAAAATTTTCTTTCGTCTCCAGTAATTCAACTCGGAAGGTTCTTCCCGGCAAGGGAGAAAAAAAGAAAGGCTCTTCCAGCCCGACTATCACTACCATATTTTTAGCTTGAGAGTATTTTGGTCATTTGGTAAATTTTTGAATTTATTTTTTTAATTTATTTAATTGGTGATTTCTAGTTTTGACTTTAGCTAATTGAGACTTTGGAGACTAACCTAGAAGTTGACCCTAACTATGATGACTTGGTTAGCATGGTGTGACCCTAGTCTAACTTAAGTCAACCTCATTTTAGTCACTTAGAATCTAGTTTTAAATAAGAGGAATTAAGAATGGGTTCATGACTTATGACTTAGGAATTTTATTTCCATGACTTATGAACTTGGCCCATAGGCCCATTAGTGAAACCCTAACCCTAACCAAGCCCTACATGGCCGGCCAACCTAGGAATCCTCCCCCTATTTAAACACTCCTTCACTTGTTCTTGCCTGTTTGTGCTCAACCAACTTTTAGGAAGGAAAGGTAAATCCCCACTTTTCTAAATTCATATTAATTCTATTTAATTCCTTTTTTATCCAAATCTTTTGTAATAGTTTCTAATCACCCTCTATTTGATGTTCATGGAGAGTGTTTTTAGTTTTTGAGCAATTTGGAGGATTTGGCTAGCAACGAGAATCGTTTGATTTGGGGCTCTTTCTTGATCATTGCAACCTACAGGTAAAACTCCTCAAATTGTGCTAATATTCTGATTTCTTTGCATCCTAGCCTAGATCTAGGTGTCCCCTAGCTGTTCCTAAAATTTGGTTAGAAATTGTATCCGTTTGGTGTCCGTATCGGACACGTATCAATGTGTCTATGTATGTGTTTATTGAAATATCTCAATAGATTTTATTTTGATATTTTTGAAAAGCATTTTGAATAGATTTGTTGGTCTTTATGTGCACTTTAAATCCCTGTATGACTGGGCCATTTTTCGAGTCATATCCTTGTCCAAAACGGACACGAACACGTTGCACGAGCAGCCGCGCACGTGTCCAGCTGCTCGGGGGAGTTTTTTCGTAGCACAGGCCATGTGGCTGCCTGTCACTTGGCATAGACGTGGGGGCCACGATTGACAAATCAGCCCCCAAGTCCCAGACCTATTCATGTCATATCGACCACGGTATTCGTGGTGCACTGGTTTTAAACTGGACTGCTACGCACAGGTTTTGTGCCCTGATATGCTAGGGTAACTCATACACGACACCACTTAGACACAAATTAGGGTTCTAAACACGTAGACCTACCCTAGGCGAACATGTAGGCATGTGCACGTGACACTTGGTGCACTGTGTCGTGTCCACGAGCTCGTGGACTCGCCGCACGAGACTGTTCGGTACAGTATCGTGTCTGTGTATGTTCGTTGCTATTTGACACGCCGAGTCCTATTACCTAGACATGAGACGACTCAAATAACACCAATACATATGCATGATACTTTAACACACATTAATTTGATGATTTGAATTGATTAGATGCCTGTTTTAGGTTTCTTATTATTGTTCTGATACTTCTTCTCTGTTCAGTGGTTAATCGAGTTTAATTAGGTTAAATTGGTTAATTCATGATTAAATTTAATGATGTTAATATACTAGCATGTGTGTTATACTAGGTTTTTGCCTCTGTGTTACTTGTAAATGTTAGTTAGGTTGTTGTATGGGATTCGAGCATGGGCTTTGGTTGTGATCAATGTTGTGATACTCATTATCAAACCCTTAACTGAAACTTTGGTTTCTAACTAAAACCTGAACTCAGTTTTACTGAACATATGATGAGTTAAACCCGAGATAACCCTACGCATAACTTGATATTGTATCTTGCATTAACTGAACTTTAGTTTGTATTTAATTACCTAGACTGAATACATAACCTGACATTGTATCATTAACTGAACTTGATTGTATATAAACCCTTAACCATTGTCTAAAACCTAACATGAAAACTGAATAATAACCCCCATGTTTAACCTACTTGCCAACTGAATTGCATTACCTATACCTGCCATTCATTTGTCCTAACTAACATTTCATTAATCTGGACTGAAAATACCTGGGTATTATGCTGTGGCATTGTATGCATATGCAACATTACACTTTGGTATTCTTAGCCTTGACTGAACCAACCCTCTTAACATGCCTACTGGGATACTGGTTTGTATCCCTCTCATTTCATTAACCTGAACATTTTAAAACCCCTGTACACTTTGTTAATCCAAACCTGGACACTTGTACACATAGAATTAACTCTATAGCATGTAACTTTGACACCTTGCTGTTAACTTTAACCTTCACATTTCATGACCCCTTTATGCATGTCTGAACTTTGCCTAACACTAACCCCACTTGACACTAATAGCTGAACCTATGTGATCCAATACTGCTATGAAACCCTCATACATGTTATCCCTCATATCACATTTCAATAAACCCCCTTGCATGAATACAATGTAACCCCTTAATATTGTATGCCTATATATATATATATATTGTATGTAATATATATATGTAATATGTGTGTATGAATAAACATGTGAATATATATATGTATGTGGGCATATGGCCATAGATGAATTTCCTATATATAAGTATGCCTTATATACAGTTAGTATATATGTATGTATATATGTAAACATGTATGTTGGATAACTTGTGTGGCCTTGTCATTGTATGTGATGCTAGCCTAGGCTTGGTTAGGCTTGGTGAGACTTGATTGGGTTAGGAGTGGCCTAGTTGACCTAGTTTGACTAGTGTGGTTGACTAGAGTTGACCAAAGGTTGACTTTAGCCTAGATTGACCCCAAACATCATGTAGACGCATTGTAGCAGTCTATTTTATTATTTTAGACATGTAGTGACTTGTACTGTTCTATAGGAGCCAGACACCACTCTTCGAACAGTATATTCTCTTCAGATATTCAGGATACCAGGCGAGTACATTCTCTGATCATTTCATATCTTATTTAGGATTATATTTCCTGCTTTAGATTACTTTACTTGATGCTGACACGTTGGTAACACGGATTAGTACTATATGGATCCCTTCTTGAGATGTTATCCCCCTCGGGAGCATCAAATACTCATGTTTCGTGTGTTTCACTTACATCATGTATCTCATGCTTCTATTATCATGAATCTTCATGTATCAGCTTGTGATTCCTGTACTCTCATGAATCACAGAGCCTTCACGAATCTATTCATGAATTACTCTTTATGAGCCAGTAGTATAGTCATGAATCTTAACGTAACATGACTGGATTCTTGTGTATTGATTGGGGATAGGGGAGTAGAACTGAACATGTGAATAATTTCAAAGTAGTATAGTCATGAATCACCTCTTTAGTATAGTCATGAATCACCTCCCGCTGTTCACATGTTTATCTTGTACTCTGAATCACTAGTCACTGATAGTTCTGTATATATTGTAGCTATTTACTTACAGCTCTCTCTCTTTTATATCATATTGTTATTTCAGTTTCATGTATCTTACTCTCTAGCATGTTTATATTTCCTAACCTGTTATGATTTGCATGAGATGTATTGTGCTCGCTCCTGTCCTGACTGGACCTGTTAAAAATATTTCAGAGGATGAGGACGAGACGCTCTGTACCACGTATTACGGGACTACCCTAGAGGACTGCTGTGACCTGGATCAACAGCAGGATCCCTTAGCAGTGGATGACACACCATTAGTTTAGAGTAGTCATTTTTAGATGTACTTATTTAACTCTGGATTACTGTATTTGTGATTTGGGATATTTTTTGGATTGTGATATCTTAGACACTTAGACTTTTATCTGTTGTATCTCTTGGTGGATTCATTTCATATCTATCTATCTTATCGTTTTTTGCCTTAGATGTGATTAAGACTGTATTCTGCTATGTCACCTCTATTCGGAGTGTATATACTGTACAGGTACCTTATATTGTTAGATGATTGACCTAGGACAGTGTTCTACCGCTGACACTGCGACGTAGGCTGGACGTACCCACTTCTCGTGTCCTTACTCTAGGGTGCGGGTCGTGACACCGACAATCTCAGCCATCAATGCAAGGAAATTCTTGTTTGGAGGATTTCCACCGACAGCCACAGGGGGTGTCTACCTAGGCACTCGATCCAGAAAGAAGCTCCCAACACCTGGGGGTGCATCCTCGACCTCCCTAGAGATAGATGAAGCCGGGGGTAGCAGTCCCCTTTGTAAACCCCCAAGATTTTCTAATTATTTTTGTGATTTAAAATTTTATTTTTATATATTATTTGGCATTAAAGAGTTAGTTGGTATATATGGGTGTATTTGTAGATATATAAATATATATATTATGTGTGCGATTGTGTGCTTGATATTTTAAAGTGCTACTAAATATAGACTTCAATTATTATAAAAGATTTTTTTTGTTACTTATTTACAAATTATAGGATTTTTGTGTGATTTGTTTTCATATATATAAGTATGTGTATATATATATATATATATATATATATATATATATATATATATATATATATATATATATATATATATATTATTTTTTATAAAAAAAAGAATTAATAGCAAACCCACCCACGTGGGCGGACCCCACTCTTGCATGCTTGCTGCAGGAAGCTCACGTAGTAAGCAAAAGAAAGAAAAAAAAAACCCCCGTGGGGTTTATGTATATTAAACCTAATCTTCCAAAACGAAAGTTGAGGCTGATCATATCCCCTTCGCCTACGAGTTCGTTTTACCCGCGACGGAGTTTTGTGCGAGACGAACGGAGCATTGGAAGTCAGCCCCGCATCACCCACGGAGCAGTTTTCCCACTCAAGGTACCCTACTTCCCAATGACATAACTTTTTACTCGTAGCACCGATTTTCGATCTGTAAGATTTTATGGAAAGTAGACTTGAGCCTCTTCGAGATCCTCCTGATGGATTTCAAAACAACCTATCGATTTGCTCGAAAAATCGAGACGAAGTTGAACAAAAATCTATTTTCTGTAACGCTAAAAACTGTTTTAAAACGACAATTTGTCGGCCAATTTTCTTACTGTATAGTAAAGTAATGTAGAAACTAATTAAAAACAGTAAAAGACAACATAACCGAGATCGCAACGCATCTTCTGGATCGTCGTTTCGATTTGTGTGTAAAAAGTAGATTGATGTTGAAGTTGAGGAAAAATCTGTGTTTAATTAGATTAATTTTCTGAAATTTGTCCGATATGGCATGTGCCCCGACAAACCGGGTGACGTGGTCGTGCACTATACACATCGAAAGGCGCATATGGACGTTGCAGACGTGTGGGAACTGACGGAACTCAGTTTCGTCGCGTGTGCGCGACGAAACCAACGCGTATCCGTCGAGATAACCCCGTATCGGTATTTTGCAAACTTGCCCATAACTTCGTGTACAGTCGTCGATTCGAGACAAAACTTACGCCAACAGGTCCGGATCGAAATTTTGGTCCTGTATGCCAAGTTTGGTTCGATTCTGAGAAGGTCGAATTGGAACCCATTTTTGTCGGGCCCGCGACTCACTCAAACGGGCGATTTTGTACACGGCTCATCGGAATCCAAAACTGGACATACCGTTGAGTTCCTCTCCACAAACTGAATCTGTAGACATGTAGTTTGACGACTTTAGAGACCATAGACTTCGGTACGTATTTCGGTGCAAAGCAGGTCCAACGGCGGACATCGTTTTTGACCCAAAATTATGATTTTACCCTTGTTCCAGAATTAGACTTTTGGACAGGCATTTCCTAGGTATATCTTTTACACCGAGTACATTTTTGATGTTTGTTTCCGTGTTCAGAGTTGTTTGGAGATTGTGACATTTCTTGGCTGACATTGTGATTACTTGGACTTGCCACTTTGCACCATCAGGCAAGATACCTTGCCACCTTACTCTGTGATTATTATATTTCTTATTTTCAGCATTTCTTATTTCTTGATATTTAAACTGTGCGTCCAAGTCACAGTTGGGTGCAAACGACTCTATCGGTCATTTTTCTCGCCTTAATTATTTCTCTTACATTGACTTTGTCTAGTGACCACCCATTGATGTTGAGGTATTGGTATATCTCATACGGCCTTGACACTTGTTGTATCACGTGATGTGAGTCACATGTAGGACACGTACCCGCGTAGTCGGCTGGCCACCGATACGTATGGAGCGTGCGACGGATAGGGGTAACTGCCAATAGAATTGCATGCTAGAAGACTTGGCGGTTACTAGGGGTACAGGTCAGTCATGGAGATGATGATACTAGGCATTGGGTGGGGAGAACATTACCTGACATATGGCCTTCGATTGCACTTCCCTTGTAACCCGGAAGCTCCGCTGGAGATACGGGTATGAGCCTCTCAGGTTGGCCACTGTCGTTTTTGAAAGTCATGCGCTTGGTCACTGGTGCCCAAGAGGGGACTATACCGGATCCTATATTCAGCCAGGGCTCATGCATCGAAGGAATGTATCTCAACTGCATATTCACAGTAGAATGGTCAGGAACCCGATTGCATACATACCTTTTTCTTTATTATATTATCACAGTTTATATGGCATAGTGTTTTCTTGTATCTTGCTATGTCTCCTGAGGACCTGGTTATCTCTCCAAGTTTAGACAATTTTCCACAGGAGTACGGAACGGCGTTGGAGCTATCTTACATAGATGACGAGGCAGTCACTACTGATTTCTAGTCTATTTTATATTTGAGACATTAGTGGACATTATTTTACATCTCTTTTCTTTCTATTTTGCGGAGGTCGGACTCCGATCTTGTGAGACTATTTTTCATAGCTGTTTGGAGTGAGTATGTTCACCCGGCTATCTTTTGATACTCTCTTTTATTTATTTGGACTCTATTATCTTCTGTGTTGAGCTGTGATGAGATTAGATATGTTATTCTGGCCTGTGATTATTTTTATTTACAGCTTATGTGCGTATATGAGGATTCCATATATTGGAGTATTCTTCGTATATGTGCAGCTGGCATGTTCACGTACTTGATCCTACGTATTTTGGGACTGGGGCATTACACCCTTAATGTATGCGACAACCCGGTGTTCCAAGAGCATACACAGGGGGTAGCGATCCACTGGAATTTTGCAACAGACATGGACGTCCCTGAGGGTGACCGCCTTCGCCAAGACGTTGCAGCTTCCTGCACAGGGGGTAGCACCCCTTCCGAGTCCGAGGAAGTGGACATTCCGACGTTCCCCGACGATTTCTCTGTACGAGGATACGATACGGAGAGCACCTCTTCTACGGTCTCTTCCACGTCTACCCACGTGCGAACAGTCTTTATGGCCGACGATGATCATGAAGGGCCTACTGATCGACAATGTCTAGAAGTACTTGAAGACATGCTCCTGTCCTTGGTCAAGTCAGTAGACGAAATCAAAGCTGCCTTGCTGACTCAACCAGCAAGGATGCCTGGACAAACAAGCTTGGGACCCGCAGTCAACGCAGACTCCAACTCAACCTCTCCTCCTTTGGGTGACAATCCTCTAGGAGCATTTGCTCATTCAGCTGCAGACGAAGCCAGGGAAGTCCAGGAGCTTTGAGCAATGTTCAATGCTCGAGACTCCTCCTGAGACCTCAGAATACGGCAGCCATATCCCGTTACTTGGAGAGATGTTCCTTTTTTGCTACGGTACTAACCATTTCATATCGATTCGTATGACGGGAGACCTCTGCTAGTCGGTACATGATATATTTTGAGGACGGGAGACCTCTGCTAGTTGGTACATGACATATTTTAAGGTCACAACAGACCACTTGCCGTATAGTGACGCCATTCACATACGGTTATTTATCGGAGCATTAGAGGGAATCGCGTTTGACTAGTACCACAACCTTCCGGACAACTGCATCCATTTTTTGACGGCTTCAAGCACATGTTCCTAGAGAGATTCTACGAAGTGGAACATGATGTGACAATGTCGTCCCACATAGACGTCGTTCAGGGGGAGAGGGAGCTAATAAGGAACTATATCGAGCTGTTTCGCCAAACCGTAATAAGATTACCGCAAGGCAATCCTGAAAGCTCCTTGATTGAAATCTGCTAGAAGAAGTTGCTCCCCGCAATCAGCCTCTGGACGGGTGAAGATCAGTTCAGGGATTGGATGATCTTAATCATAAGTGCCACCAATACGGAGGCAAAGTTAAAAAAGGCTCGCCATCTGGGATTACACATCCCGGATAGAGAGGACAAAGGCAAACATCTTGGTACCACCCCCAACAACAACAACAGTGGGGGCAGCTCCAATAACTGGAACAATAAAGGCAAACAGGCCCTGGTCACTGGTACGACCAAGAAGCCTGGACAAAAGCAGGCAGAAGCTCAGTGGCCCAAAGTGAATTACTTATTCGAAGATAGTTATGTCAAGCCTATCTTCGACATGCTCTTGCAAGGGGACAGGATCCAACTCCCTCCACCAAGGTGCGAGCCTCGAACGGCAGAGATGGAAGACCCAAAATATTGCCACTTCCACCGCTATGTTCATCATTCCACTCATGACTACTTTCAATTAAAGCGGTACATCCAGAGTCTTATCGACTCCAAAGCTCCATCGCTAGATTTTGAAGAGGTTACTGTGGCGGCAAATATAGTATCAATTCAGTTCGATGACTTCCCTCCAACATCTACTCAAGACGGGGTAATACCTATCCCCCGGGCAACGATGGAGGTTACTAATCTTCCCTCCGTCTGGGACCAGACGACTGGCTTGGTACCTATCAACACATCACGAGAAAAGGTCATGTGGGTGCACCCAGACTTAGTGCCCGAAGTTACCCAGGCGGTGTCATCTCCAACCAACAAGAATAAGGGTAGGAAGTCCAGATCCTGCCATACAATTTCAGCCGAAGCTGAGGAGGCGGCGGCCGTTGTCACCAGATCCGTGGCACAAGTTCGGCCGACTCTGGGTAGTTCAGTTGAAGACCCTCAGTCGGCAACGATGCCTGCCACTGATGTTCCGGGGCCATCTCAGCCTCTGTCGGCAGACAAGTCCAAGCTGAAAGAAACCCGCTTCGACAGGCCGCTCCGTAAGGATGCACCTTAGGGATTGGAGAGACCTTATAACTTTGAGATATTAGCACAACTGTCTAATATGTCGACAAAGTTGTCATTATACGAGCTCTTAAGGCTCTCCAAGGATCTTCGTGTCGCATTGAGCGAAGTACTCCAGAATGCCAAAACCTACTTAGCCCATGTCAAACCTACAGGGGAAGACTCGTCAGCAGATCTCCAGGACAGCAATTATGCAGACGTAATGCCCAACATCGTATTCACCCTACAGGAGATGTTGATCAAGACCAACTTGCATGATCGCCGCTTGTACTACACTGGATACATAGGCGACATCAAGGTGGATCGGATGCACATCGATTCTGGCCCGTCGATAAGCATTATCCCGAAAAGCTTGCTTCAAGTCCTCGGCATCCCTATGCACCGGCTAGCGGTGACCAACATTGCCATTAACGATTTCAACTCGGGAATGAGCTACCCCTTAAAAATGATTCGATCGAAATGTCAGATCGACGACCTGAGGACGGAGGTTACCTGCTACGTCATAGACGCGGATACATCCTACAATATCCTTTAGGGGCGTCCGTGGATACATGACTATATGATCATACCATCCACACTCCACTAGTGCTTCTAGTATGTCAGTAAGCACGGCTTTATAAAGATGGAATTCACCGACATCGATCCCTTCAAGGGGGTTGAGTCTTATTACTCTTCGGAGGCTTGTCTTGTCACTACCACATTTTTGGCTTGAGGTTATTTTGGTCATTTTGACTTTTTTATGATTTTGAAATTTTATTAATTAAATATATGCTAATTGTTGGTTGAGACTTGACCTAGAATTTTAGCCTAATCTAGACTAGCCTTCAGCTTAGAGTCTTGATTAGGGTAACCTAGTAATAACAAGATTAACAATATATAGATATTTCATAGTAGGATATTTATCCCTTAGGATATTTGTGAAAAAGAAGCCTTATGACTAATTGAACCAATAGGAAGGCTTAGAATTGGGTGGACAAGCCCTAGCCACTCATCTACATGTAAAACTAACCCTAATTCATCTAATGACCAGCCATTAAGTGCCCCCCTTCCTATAAAGAATCCTTAAGAAGGCCCTTGCCTCTTTTCACCTCTACATAGAACCCTAATTGTTCTTTCCCAAATTCTTTCCCCTAATATCCAAATTAAGTCCAAATTGAGTCTAATCAATTGCATCATCACCCTCTACCATAGTGAAAGCTAGTAGGGGATTGCTAGCTAGGATTTGGAGTGCTTTGGGCAATTGAAGTTCAAAGAAAAACACTCATTCTCACCTTTGCATTGAGATTTACTCTCAATAGGTAAATACCATGCAACCTATATAAAATTATGTTTTCTTTCCATTGATGCATGCATATAGGTATACCCTAGCTACAGAGTTAGTTTGGTGCTAGGTAGTGTCCATTTCATGTCCGTATCGGACACGTATCAGTATCTTTAATAGAGTGTTCGATGAAATGTTTGTAAGAAATAAATTTTGTTAATTTTAAAATCTAATTGAACAGAAAATTAGGTTAATTTGTGTATATCAATAATCGCATGGATTGAGTCAAAGTTTAGGAGTTTTTCGTGTCCAAAATGGACACGCACACACGCGCACAGACCCCATATTGTTCCCTGCTACCCGAGTGTCACTGTGGACACGACATGCCACGTGGCGGCCTGCCACTTAACACAGACCAAGGGGCAGTGTCTGACACATCACCCCTTGAGTCTCGAGTTGCCTCGTGTCGTATTGGATACGTAATCACACGTGTACGGGTTTTACACTGTCACTGTGCGGATGGGTTTTCTTTACTGATACACTGTTCATGTCGATTTTAGACACAACATAGACATGTGCTACCTAGCCGACCGTGTAGTCCTATAGCTAGGCTACCTATGTTAGTGTGCACGAGGTGTCCTTGGTCCTGTGTCGTGTCTAATTCCCCAAAGAATAGCCGTACGTGCCTGTGCACAAGCAGGACCCTGAATCTGTATTTCCTTGTATTGGACACTTCGTGTCCACTCATGTGAATACGAAATAACACCCTAGACATGTGTACATGTGGGGAACACTTCTATATACCTGATTGTAGGTTTTTTGGGTTTTGGTTTTTGAATTTGGACTCTACATGTATCAGTCATCATTTCCAGTTTATGTTTTAAATGAAACTGACAGTTGATTAGGTAAATAAGTTTTCTGAGAATTCAAATGTAGTGCATGTTCATAACCATGTTGCAATGGGATGAGTTAACTGTGGTTAGTTTATACAACCTGGGACTAAAATGAATGGAAACCTGAAAATGTTGCATAAATAGTGAACTGGAATTGGTTGGGTTTCGAAATTGGACTTCACCTGTATCAGTGGACTAAAAATTGGTTTTTGGAATTATGGTTGTATATGTATATGTAAGATTGTTGTTTTACTTTCATTTATTGTTGGTTAAATGTATTGGGGAAGGACTGAGATCAATTTCCCTTAGAACTAAAACTGAGTTCTTCCCTTTATGTAATAACCTGAAAACTGAGATTCAAGTTAAATGTTAACCTGAGAATTCAAGTGAACTTGTTAACATGGGTTGCAATGTTATAATTGAGTTAACATGAAAACTAAAATGGGATTGATTTAGAAATGAAAACTGGGTTGTTGTTGACTATTATTGTTGTTAAAATCTGAGATTTCAATTAACTGTTAACCTGAGTACACTTATGGCAATTTCCTGAGATTATAGGGATCAAATGTTAACTGAGTTTAAACTGAACTGAGAATGGTAGGTAAAACTGAGTTTTAGGTTTAAATGTTAACTGGAATCAATTTCACTTTCGAACACATGAAAACTAAAATAGAATTTCCTGAGATTCAATGAACCATAACTTATATAATGATACCTTGTTTTATTTGCAAATGTGAACCTGAAAATAGTTTACTATGGAACCTGTGAATGCTTAATTCATTAGCCAATTATTTCATTAGCCTTTACTTGTATTCCATAGCCCCTGTACCCCCACACACATACCAATGTTTGAATGAATGCATGTACCCAAGTATGTATGCAAGTATGAATACATGTATGTATGAATATAGAATGCAATATGTCTAGGCATGAATGTGATACATGTAATGTGTATATACATATATAGTATAATGTAAGAAGAGGAATGCAATATAGTGTGTATATATATTATAATGGGTATTGTATAAGTAGGGTTGTATTGGTAATATGGTGTATAGGCCTAGAGGTAGAGTGTTGACTAAACCTAGCTAGTTTGACTACAATTGACCCAGTTTGTCTAAATATTGACTTAACTTTGACCCAGAGTTGACCAAGTTTGACTTTGACCTAGATTGACCTAGAAATTATGTAGATTGTATTACAAACTTCATTTACCTTATATTAAACACATTGTGGCCTGTGTTGCTCTAAATAGAACTCATCTACTCTGTCTGGACATCTACACTTACCAGATACTCAGGATATCAGGCGAGTACATTTTCTGACTGTTTCGTACTTGTTAGAACTTATATTCCTGCTCTATATTACTTTACTTGATGCTGTCACGTTGGTAACAGGGATTTGTACTATATAGATCTTTTCATGAGATGTTATCCCCCTCGGGAGCATCAGATACTTCATGTCATGTGTGTTTCACTTTCATCATATATCTCCATGCTTTTACTATTCATGTATACTCTTGTGATTCATGTACTCTTATGTTCACAGAGGCCTCATGAATCAATTTCACGTGCTCTCATTTATGAGGCAGTGAGATCATGAATCTTAACGTAATTTGTCTGGATCCATGTGTGTTGATTGGGGATGGGGGAGTAGAAATAGTCATGTGAATAATTCTAAAGTAGTGTAGTCATGAATCAACTCTGTAGTTATCACCTCCGTTTTTCGTTATACGTATTTCTAGTATACGTGTACGGAATCCTGACATGTATTTTTCTTATCTTGCCTTGCTAGCTAATTTTGGTTTAATCTTATTTAGGTTTATCATGGCATATCATACCTTGACTTGGTTTATTTTGGTTGGCTTGGTTTATTCCCTTTGGTTCATCATGAACCCAACCCCTACCTACCACCATCTTCATTTAAAATCCACATACTTTTTCTCTCTTCATTATTTCTCAAAACCCCTTTCTTCTTCTCCATTAAAACCTCTCCCCCTCCATAGGCAAGTGCATCTTGCTCTCACTTAAGAACCCATTTTGATGGTTCCAATGGCTTCTTAGCGTGATTCTAAACCACCTTAGAACTTGAAGATTTTTATTTTGGTGCTTGGGTTTTTGTAGATCTCAGAAATTGTCTTTTTCGGATTTTTGAAGTTTTGATCTATTTAACTTCTTCATTTGCATGTTTTGATGATTTCATGTCGTAGAGAATTTTGTTCTACCCCATTTTGACCTATGGAAGTCCGAATTTGGACTTCGGATGGAGATTTGGCGGAGCTCGGAAGCTACGACTTTCCTTGCATTTTTCTTCCCGGATCTGTCGGGAAGAAGAACAGTGCTTGGGCGCATGAACTGGACATGCGCCCAAAGCAGTTCATCCTCCCATGTGCGCGCATATGTATGCCCCTATTGGGCGCATAGGTGCATCCCTATGTGGGCGCATAGCCTTGTATTGGCGCAGGAACTTTCTAAGCATGTCACAGCACTTTCCTTGGTACTTGGCCTAGGGTCTTGCTTCCTTTCCTTGGGAACATAACTACCCTCATGTGGGCATATAGGGGCTACCATGTGGGTGCATAGTGGCTACCATGTGGGCACATACAGTCCCCCCCTTTGGGCGCATAGTGGTCAGGGCAGCATTCATTTGGGCTTAGCATTCATTTGGGCTTTTGTGATCTTTTGGGTTTTGCATCCTTGTGGCCAAGTTGTTTCCTGACTTTTCTATGAGTTTCTCACACGATCATGACACGACTCATGTATGCCACAGCTTGGCATGACATGGCATGACACGACATGGCACGTGCGTGCCACGGCTAGGCATGACACGACTGGTGAAGCCGCGACACGACTCGGCACGACTTAGCACGATTTGCTTGGTCATGGCACGATTTTCTATAAATGGCTATTATAAGAACGCGATACAATTTGTACGAGCCACGACAAGGCTTGGTACGACTTGGCATATGTTAGCCTTCATGTAGGTGCATAGAACGATGTGGGCGTATAGCCCTTGAACGCACGATGATTTGGCATTTTTTCTTTTTTTAAAATTCCTTCTTTTATGATGCAAGTTGCCATGTCTTTTCGGCTTTATTGTACCTTACTCCTTATGCAATGTCTTCTACTTGGAACGGTGGCCCGTTAGGGTACACTCAGGATTATGTCTCTCCTTTACCAACATATTAACTGTATAATGATATGCTGCATAGCCATGATATGTGAACACGATGTGATGATCATGAGTAGTAAACCAGGATGGTGGCCCATCGTCGCGCACTTCTAAAAAGTAACAAGTACAAGTAACATGACATGGTGGTGACCCGTCGTGGTGTACCCTTGACAAGTAATCTTGACATGTAACTCATGAACGTTGTTGCGACGGCTAATTTGACATGCTAAGTAAAAGAGCAATGCTACAGTTACAACCAAACATTTACAACCTTCTTACAACCACTCATCCATTTTCTGACATGTAGGCCAGGTGGTGGCCTGGCCCACATGTCAGTAAATGAGTGTAAGTTATAAGAAGGTTGTACAAGTTTGGTTGTAAACCAAACATTTTCCTAAGTAAAATTCTCATCTTGACACCGTAGGTGATTGTATTGAATGTGCTCGTATAAGCTATCTGTCTTGTCCACATCATGTCTAGGACTTGTATCCCTGGTTACCACGGTCAGGGATACATACTGAATCTGACTAGGTTAATGACTAGATTGATCAAATAGTTCATATAGAGAGGTATTTCAGCTACAAGCAATCCCGTTATCGGGGTGCCTTCTCTGATGGACTTGTAGCCTGCCAACGAGTAGGGCACATTTCCAGCTCACTCTCATGTGGGGCACTTCATGAAAAGATTATTATGCACACTGTCATGTGTTGCACTCAAGTCACCTAACAAGTCATGATAACTCTTAGCATGATCCTTGCGTCTGGATAACCTGGATGGTCTGCAGGGCTTGTGGCCATAGGAATCCTCATTACATCTTGCTAGTAACTAGGCTTGTGATAACCCTAGTTAGTTAATTATCAAACTGTACTCTTGCTTGGCCGTGAATGTTGGATGGAGTCCCATCTTGTCTAGTCTTGCCTAGATCCAGTACATGGCTATCTCAGGACATGCTTGTGTATGCTTTACTTTATCGATAATTGGTTGGAGACTAAAGTTCCGTTCAGGTGAATGGTTATAACCCCAGTCCTTGTTTGGTTTACGGGTTGTAACTTGGTTACCGAAATAGTCCTTTAGTTATCTTATCGTTTATCATCCTATTTTCCCTAATTCATGTCTTTTATTCTTTCATCTATGATCTTATATGCTAATATACTGGTTTTTAGTTCTTAAGTGAAGCCTCCTTTGTGGCACTTGCTCTTTCTGGGGTCTGACCCAGCTGGTTTTGTATGGCCAGATCTTGGAGCAGCTTCCGAGGATCTTCCAGCCTTCCTGCCAGATGGTGACCACTTGGCGTAATCCTGGCAACGAGTGGGTTCTTATTTTGCTCTCCCACTCCCTTGTAAAAATATTCTTCTGAGGCGTTTAGCCGCCGAGCAAGTGTTAGCTCGTTTGTAACCTTACTTACTGTCTCCCTACGGGCTATAACATGATTGACAAATCCTAGGGTTGATCATGTATGACTTCAACTCTTGCTAGTCTTCGTATTTTGTATGACTAGCTTCATGATCATCTGAATATGTAATGTATGGGATGCCTTACTTTGTATGTCTGATGATCTACCATCTTGTTATATTTACTTGCTTGATTGAGATTGAGACACTAGGCTTGTTCTTGACCCTAAGAGACTAATGGCTTGTAGTAAAACCTCATGCATCTAGACAGCCGTGACCGTATTACGAGGTGGGATTTACTTCAATGTACATAGCTGGCTGTGTTTGTCCCCCGCTCTCCAGTATTCTGGTTCTGGGGCATGACACGGTTTAAGTGGTGGCCCATACAGGTCTTGTAAATCAAGATGGGTGAGGGTTTCACTGAATAGATGTCTCAATCAATACTCGCCCTTGATCTCTACTCGTGTCTTTTACTCTTTCTGAAATCTTGACCTGATCACATGTTTATATCCTCGATCTATCATGGTCCTTCCTTATTGTTTCCTATGTCGTTTCTTCAGCGACATTGTTCCTGGTTCTATCGATCGGCAAGGCGGAGCACCTCCCGTGGACCAGCAGCAACCTGGAGACCAAGCCCAGCACTCAGGGGTAGCCTCCAGAGTCATGCCTACTGGGGGTCAAGAGCCACCAGTTCAGCCAGTCCAGCCTGCAGAGCCTGACGATGGAACTCTGGTGGGTCTCATCAGGGAATTATTTGCATCTCAAGATCATCGGGGTGATGCCCTGCACCAGGCAGGACAAGATGTCATGGGCCGTATTGGTTATCAAGGGAACAATGCGGCTAGCAGTTTCATACGCCTTAACCCTCCCTTCTTCGACGGTAGTGAAGATGCTATTGCAGCTGACGCGTGGCTCCAGGACATCGAGATTATCTTGGATGCAGCCAAGACTCCAGAAGGAGAGAAGGTAGCTGTCGTGCGCCTACAGTTATTGGACCTAACCTGCGCCTGGTGGGCGATGATAGCCGTGGGTTGGCGATGCCTGTTCCATGGACGATATTCAGTGACAAGTTTTAGATCAAGTACTTCGATGCTGTAGCTCGGTACGACCTACAGACGAGGTTCACCAATCTCAGGCAGATGAACAGGATAATAGATGGATATGCGACCGAGTTTTCAAGACTGAGTCGGTTTGCTCCTACTTTGGTGGCAACCGAGTTTGACCGAGCACAGCGGTTCCAGTAGGGACTCCACCTAGAGATCATTCTAGCAGTGGAGCAGTTTGAGCATCAGACTTTTGATGCCGTCTTGCGAGCAGCGAAGAGGCATGAGTATACTTCGCAGAGAATAGTGGACAGAACTGGAGGACGGAAGCGTTCCATGGTCAGATGACCCAGTCCTCAGCCCCAGCTCCGGCAGCTAGGGCCTTGACCATTGGAGCTCCGAGGAGGGCGGCATCGGTTACGTCGGTTCAGCACTCGACTCTGACGTACCCTCAGTAGAAGCGGAGGCAGTCTTCCACAATGGGCTGTACTTATTGTGGGAAGCCAGGACATGTAGTATCAGAATGTCGCAGAGCACAAGGATTGTGTTTGGCTTGTGGGGCATCGGACCACATAATAGGGTCCTGTCCACAGAGAGTCGGTTCATCCTCATCGGCCCAGACTAGTTCTTCGGTAAGGGGACCAGCACCAGTGCAGCAGCAGTAGTACCAGCTCCGAGGCCATTGCCGCCTCAAGCTCAAGCATTCCAATAGCAAAGACCACAGCAGTATGCCCAGGTCCAATCTCAGATTCAGAACCGCCAGAGAGGTTTCCAGCAGAGGGGACCAGCACCCAGAGGGCAAGGTCAAGTGATGGCTTTGACCGTAGACGAAGGAGTTGGCATCAGGTGAGGTGGTGGCAGGTACCATTCTCATCAACTCTTTTCCTGCATCAATATTATTTGATTCGGGTGCATCGTATTCATTTATGTCTGTACGATTCGCAACACGGATAGGACTGGAGCCCGAGTCATTATCAGTAAGGCTCAATATACTTACTGGTAACGATCTTGTGGGAGTAGATATTCCTCGTGTCGAATCATAGTTAGCGGTAGAGAGTTTTCTGCTAGGTTGATAGAGTTTCCGATGGCCGATTATGATGTGGTCCTAGGAATGGATTGGTTGAGGGACCAGTATGCTAGAATAGATTGCCGTATCGACAAGATTATTTTTAGTATTCCTGGTGAGCCAGAGTTTTCATTTTTCCGAGGCAGAATAGAACCTTCTTCCCCAGCATTACGGATGGTAGTAGCAGCAGTTCAGTTTTCCAGAGTTGTAGACGAATTTTTGACGTATTTCCCGAAGAACTTCTAGGCATGCCACCAGAGAGAGAGATCGAGTTCACCATTGATTTGATTCCCGGATCAGCACCAGTGTCAAAGAGAGTCTATAGGATGGCACATTCAGAGTTGGAGATCTTGTACAAGATGATTGAACAACTTAGAACCAAGGGATTCATTTGTGCTAGCGGATCACCTTGGGGATACCCGATACTTCTTGTGAAAAAGAATGATGGTTCATCAAGATTATGTGTTGATTATCGTACCTTGATCTCTGTAACAATCAAGAACAGATACTCTCTGCCAAGAATAGATAACTTATTTGATCAGCTCAAGGGAGCGGCTGTATTCACGAAGATTGACTTGTGGTCAGGGTACCATCAGATCAGAGTCAGAGAGCAGGACATCCCGAAGACAGCATTCATATCAAGGTATGGACATTGGGAGTTACTTGTTATGCCATTTGGAGCGACCAATGCGCCAGCCGTATTCATGGACCTCATGAATCGTATCTTCATGCCCTATTTGGACCAGTTCGTGAAAGTGTTTATAGACAACATTTTAGTCTATAGCAAGAGTGAGGCAGAGCATGACAGCATCTCCGTGTAGTTCTTCAGATTCTCAGGGAGCACCAGTTGTATGTGAAATTCAGTAAGTGCGAGTTTTGGTTGGATCGTATCTCGTACTTAGGTCACATCATCACCAGAGGTGGAGTGGAACTGGACTCCCAGAAGATAGTTGCCATAGAGACATGGCCAGTACCTAGCACTGTCGCAGAAGTTCGGAGTTTTCTTGGATTGGCTGGCTATTACCGACGGTTTGTGTCAGACTTTGCTCGGATTTCAGCGCCGTTAACGCAGTTGACCCACAAGAAGGTGCAGTTTACTTGGACAGCAGAGTGTCAGAGTTTATTCGAGAAGTTGAAGCAGAGATTGATGACGGCCCCCATTCTCACTCTTTTCGATGGGACTGAAGGATTTTCAGTTTATTAAGATGCTTCAGGCAGAGGATTGGGATGCGTATTGATGCACCATGGTAAGGTAGTCGCTTATGCGTCACATCAGCTTCATGACCATGAGAGGAATTATCCTACCTACGACTTGGAGTTAGCAGCATTAGTTTTTGCATTAAAGCTTTGGAGGCATTATTTATATGGAGATCGGGTGGAGATTTTCACCGACCACAAGAGTCTGAAGTATGTGTTTACCCAGAAGGATCTCAATATGCGTCAGAGAAGATGGATAGAGCTACTTATGGATTATGACATCAACTTACAGTATCATCCTGGGAAGGCCAACGTTGTTGCAGATGCATTAAGCAGGAGAGCCGGAGTTCATTTTCTAACAGCACAGCCAGAGTTGTTAGCAAATCTTCAGAAGATGGGTATTAAAGTTGTTCTTTCTTCCAGTGTGGCATTGATGGCCAGTATGCAAGTTCAGTCCAGTACAGTTGAGAGGATCAAGTTAGCTCAGTCTGCAGATTCTAAGCTTCAGCGGCTTAGGGCAGAATGTGTAGCAGGGCGAAGACCAGAGTTATGTATTCATGAAGATGGTACACTCCGACATGGGAGGCGTCTTTGTATACCTAATGGTGATATCAGATAGGAAATCATAGAAGAAGCTTACAGTTCTTAGTATTCGATTCACCCCGGTAGTACAAAGATGTATCGTGATATTCGACAGCATTTTTTGTGGAATGACATGAAGAGGGAGATAGCCCAGTTTGTCTCTCGTTGTTTGGTTTGTCAACAAGTTAAAGTCGATCATCAGAGACCAGCTGGACTTCTTCAACCTTTACCGATCCCAGAATGGAAATGGGAGAACATTACCATGGCTTTTCTGACTGGATTACCCAGATCCCCGGCTGGAAGAGATGCTATCTGGGTTATAGTTGACAGACTCACGAAGGTAGCTCATATTATCCCTTTCAGAATCGGTCAGTCGACGGATCAGCTTGCAGAGATGTACCTCAGGCAGATAGTCAGATTGCATAGAGTACCAGTCAGTATTGTGTCCGACAGGGATTCGAGATTCACCTTGCACTTTTAGCCTACCATCCGCAGACAGATGGTCAGTCAGAATATACGATCCAGACTCTTGAAGATATGCTGCGGTCATGTACACTCGACTTCGGTGGTTCGTGGGAAGATCTCCTTCATCTCGTAGAGTTCTCCTACAATAACAGTTTCCAGGCCAGTATCTAGATGGCACCCTTTGAAGCGTTGTACGGCAGTAAATGCAGATCTTCTTTGGCTTGGGATGATATCGGTGAGAGGCAAATGCTTGGACCAGAAATGGAAACACCGACTATTGAGGTGGTCAGACAAGTCAGAGATAATCTTCGGGTTGCAGAAGATCGCCAGCGTCATTGGGCCGATCACTACAAAAATTTTTTAGATTAACGACGTTACAAAATGTCGCTAAACTCGATGAAAACGTCGCTAAGTGAATTTAGCGACATTTTGGGCGACATTTTGGAAACGACGGAAAAAAATGTGTCGCTAAACGAGAAAACGTCGCAAAACGTCGCTAGGGCGACGTTATTTGGCGACGTTATTAACGTCGCTAACTAGCGACATTATTTGCGACGTTTGATCGTTGACGCTAATTAGCGACGTATAAGGCGACGTTATTGTGTGGTCTCCGTTTAGGGACACTGTTGCGACATTTTGGCGACGACGAGCTGACATCAGATTATGGTGCCACATGTTGCCACATCAGCATTTAGCGACGTTTTTAGCGACAATTATTAACGTACTAAAATTTAGCGATGACTAGTAACGTCGCTAACAACTTCGCTAAGTTAAAAAAATGAAAAAAATAGGTTCCAGGATGCAAATGTAGCTGGAGCTGGAGCCTGAGCCAAAATATAGAATACAAAACACAAAATTCATAATCCAATCCCTGGGTTCGTCGACCCCCTCGGTGGAACACTCAACACCGGCACGCACAATACATTCCAGAATATACAAAAAATATTAAAAAAAAACTATTCATAACAAACAATGTCAATATATAATATCCTGAACAAACCAAATCAATATCCGCAAACACGTACAAACTCAATATCCTCAACGAAAAAACTGAATATCCCCAAATACGTACAAAGTCAAAAATATAGTACAGTCCAAAAATACAAAAATAAAACTACTGGTCGCCTGGAGCTGGACCCGGTGCTGGAGGAGGAGCGCCACCAGATGACTGTCGTCGCAACGTCAGGATCGTCTGATACTCCTCCGGTGACAACAGGTGGATGTGCATGTCCTCCCGTGCACCGCCGGATGTAGATGATGCTCCCGACGTACCCGCAGATGGTCGCTCTGCTGCCATCTCCTGGAAATGCTGCATCTGCTCGACCAACCATTGCGTAGCCTCCTGCGTAGCACGGGTCATCTGTTGCAGCGCCTCCGTAGTCTCCTCCAGCCTCTCAAAGCGTGAGATGAGCGCAGAATCATCTGTATGCGGCACCCCCGTCCTCTGCAGCATCTCGTCACGGAGAGCTGTGATCTGCGCAAGGACGTCACTCTGCTGCTGGTGGAGCGACTCCTTAGTCTGTGCGGGGCCGGGCACACTAGTGGCGGTCGCAGAGGCCTGTGACGCAATAAAGGCACCATAGGAGCCCGTACAATAGTACGTACCCCTATGTATGCCGCCAACGACCCTCATCCACAGCTCGTCATTTGACTGAGCTGCGGCGGCCGGGGGCTGCTGGAAAGGGCTAGCACCAGCCTCCTCTGACCGTGTCGGCCCGGCGTCCCTAAGCCTCAAAAACTCGGCTTAGAAATAATATCTATATGAATTCTCACGTGGTCGCTAAAAATTAATACTAATGCATTAGCATTAAGTAAAACTTCTAAAACTCGACCTAGAAATAACATCTATATAAATTTTCTACGTAACTAAAAATTAATATTAATGAACTAGCATTAAGTAAAACTTACGTAGGTGTCCCGGGCCTTGTCGTCTACGAACCGCTCCCCCTTCGTGTGCTTGACGAGGAACAAGGTCACCATATTCGGTCTTCTCCCGATTTAACCTGTTACAAAATTATTATATAATTTGTCAGTTAAGTTGAAAGAAATATATTACTATAAAGTATTAATTATGGGTATACGGCGAGATACGTACCATATGGGTGAAGAAATCCATGATGGACCTTGATCCACCACACCACTGCGATCCCGCCTGTCGCGCTCTTTTAGACTTTGCAGACTTCTCCTTGTAGGCTTCCTCCTCGAGTTTTCTCTTCATTACCGCCCAGTCGGCGACGGAGATCCAACCCTGAATAGGCTCTCCCCGACGGTCGCGATCCTTTTGGTCGATGATCGCATCCCTAATGAGCTTGCTGGCGATGCTGGAAAATATAGCCTCGACAGCAACGGTGCGGTGGGGAGGCAAGAAGTAAGTCCGCTGAAAAAATTATAGAAGTACATAAGTTATAACATAACATACTAAATGTTAAAAGGAAATAAACTTTTACGTACCGAAAAGTGCTCAAACCAGAAGGCCTTCATGTCAGCCGGGACATCCCTCCAGTTGATCCAGGGCCCCCCTTAGTTCTGTCGCAGGAATGTACCCAGCGACCGGTGTACGGAGGAGGGATAATACCTGTAAAATAGAAATTAAAATTTATTAAACAAGTTTATAATAAATTTAAACAAATTAAATGCAACAATTTTACTTACCGCCTGGTCTGAGTACAGGCCCAAACCTCCAACGTCAGATCCCCCTCCGGGCGACACGGAGGATCTGTCTCAAATAGGAGCTACACTATGCCCCTGCCCCACTCCCTGCCCCTGTCCGCAGCCTACCCCTCGGTCTCGGCCTCGTCCTCGCCCTCGACGTGGGCCTCGCCATCGCCCTCGACCTCGACGTGGGCCTCGGCCTGCTCCTCAATAATGGGGTCGACCTTTGGAATACTCGACGGTACTGGCTGCGTAGAAGAAGAAGGCTATAGCCTCGAACTGCTAGAGCGGGGTATGGAGGCACTGCCGGCGACTAGACCGCTAGTGTATACTGGAGTGCGGGGGTATGAGGAGTCGGTAGGAGTGGTAGATGGAGACGGTCGGGGTTGTCGACTCCCACCAGCACTAGAACCAAATGATCCACGTCGAGTCATATTTGAAAAATACAGAAGTATACCAAATAATCTTGTTTAGGTTCATCACGTCGAGCTATATCTATACCATACTACATCTTAAAAAAAACAAAAGTATACCATACTACAGCCAGGAAACGTCACTAAGTAAACCATACTATATCTGAAAAAACAAAAGTAAACCATACTACATCTGAAAATGTCGCTTATTAACGTCGCAAAAATAAAAGTAAACCATACTACATCTGAAAAAACAAAAGTAAACCATACTACATCTGAAAATTAAACATATTCAATCCTCTTCTGAAAATTCATCTTATTTCGATTCCTCTTCCTCTTCCTCTTCCTCTTCCTCTTCCTCTTCCTCTTCCTCTTCACTTCTATCAACTTACTCTTCCTCTTCTGATACTTCTATCTCTTTCAATTGATGAAACATGTCATGAGAAACTTCCGTTGAGTCCACATCGACAATATTTGTAATAAGAGGTAGTTCGTCTTCCTGATAAGCTATCTCGTCGACATCGAAGGTATTTCAGCTTTAGTCTTACAGACTGCCTACCAATCTGATCTTCCGGCTCCTCATTTTGGATAGCTGGTAAAGTAAACTAGCTGAGCCTGGCTTGCTAGAACAAACGGCTCATAAGCTTGATATCGACGGCGATAATTTATGTCAACAAAACCATGTTTGTAAACTCTCCAACCTCGACCCTGGATCGGATCGAACCAGTCACATCTGAACAAGACGATCTTACAAGGTTCTATAGCATAATTGTATGTCAGTTCCACAATCTCCCGTAAGATGCCAAAGAAGTCATTGTCTGGGTCGACGTCTTTGTAGTTTGAAGATTTTATGCACAAACAGCTATTCTTCGTAGAATCCAAATCCAAGAAGTCGTCTCTTATTCGAGCATTTGTTGACTTGAACCTGAAATCACTTACGCAGTAACTTGGACAGGTCTTCACTTGATAAATTGGCCCCTTGGCTAGAGTTTTAATATACTCATTTTCAAGAATTGCTTCCGAACGATCAACCCAAATACCAGATAAACGATGCTAACTTAATTATTATGTGCAAGTATAAATATACAGAAAAAGTAAATTGTGACTACGTCCATACATATGCTCTCAACCAAAAAGGAAAATGAATTTGCCGTTCTACTTCCTCTTCAGTTGCGTACGAATTGTTGGACGTTACCTCATCCTTAAACATGTTGAAAAGCAACGAAGCATAGGTATATTAGTTATATTCAGAAGCAACGAAGCACGCAAAATAATTTTACTTACCCATCTAGCATGTCCACTTCTTTCTCGTCGCAGTTGAGCAATACATATAACATTGCAGCGCTAACCTCGTCGTCATTTAGATATCTTTTTTTCATTTTACCAGATGGTTTTCCGTAGACAGTAAATACTTTCAGCTTTGCCTCAATACCAACTTCATAGCCGTCATCATTTCTGGGAGCCCTTATTCTGTTTGTAGCAATATAAGGCTGAAAATACATGGAACAGAAGTTTGAAATCTCCTCAAGGACATATGCTTCACAAATAGAACCCTCCACCCATGTCTTATTTTTCACCTTCCTCTTGAGGTGGTTCAACTGTCGCTCAAACGGGTATATCCAACGATAACCGACAGGTCCAGCAACAAGTGCCTCATGGATAAGATGAATCGGCAAATGCTCCATTGAGTCAAAAAATACAGGAGGAAAAACTCTCTCAAATTTGCAAAGTGTTACCACAATGTCCTTCTCTTGCTTCTCTAAATGATCGACGAGCAATTTGCAGGAACAAAGATCTCTGAAGAATATGCTAAGCTCTGTTAATGGATCCCAGACTACCGACGGTAATAATTTTCGAAATGCAACAGGAATTAACCTCTCCATGAATACGTGGCAATCGTGGCTCTTCATTCCGGTCAGTTTACACTCCTTTATATCGACACATCTTCTTAGATTGGAGACGTATCCGTCCGAAATTTTTTAGTCCTGGATCCATCTACAAAGTCTCACTTTGTCCTCCTTGTCCAGGGAATAGATTGCCTTAGGCCGCAAAAGCTTTCCCTTCCCGTTGTCTATCATGTGCAATGTAGGGCGTATGCATATTTCGGCTAAGTCCAATCTAGCCTTCGGATTGTCTTTTGTCTTTCCCTTGACGTCCATTACAGTATTAATTATATTATCAAACACGTTCTTCTCGATATGCATGACGTCAAGGTTATGTCTAATCAGATTTGTACTCTAATATGGCAGATCCCAGAATATACTCCTTTTGGTCCAGTTATGATCTTCGCCAAATCCCTCGCAACGACTGCTCGTTGTAGGATCTTCAATAGCACTTGGGATTTCTTTTACTTGCTCCTATGTGTCCTCTTCGGACCACATTAGCGGTGGATCGCCCTTCTCCATAGCTCCGGCACTGAATGCAGTTCTGTTCCTACGGTACGGATGGTCTTTCGGCAAGAACTGCCGGTGACAATCAAAAAAGTATGGCTTTCCTCCGTGTCTCAAACGAAAAGCCTTAGTGCGGTCCATGCAATATGGACATGAAAGCTGACCATGAGTGCTCCATCCAGATAACATTCTATTAGCCAAAAAGTCGTTGATTGTCCACATTAGTGTTGCCCATATCTGAAAATTCTGTTTTTTCGAAGCATCATACGTGTACGCCCCTGTTTTCCATAGCTGCTTCAGCACATCTATCAACGGCTGTAAGTACACATCGATGTTCCTCTTCGGGTTATTCGGACCGGGGATGATAATAGTTAAGAACATGTAATGTGTCTTCATGCACATCCAAGGCGGTAGGTTGTACGGAGTGAGGATTACCGGCCAGCATGAATATTGGGAGCCTGAAAGACCAAATGGGGTGAAACCAACAGAGCAGAGCCCCAACCTTACATTACGCGCATCAGAAGCGAAGTCAGGATATGCTCGATCGAAGTGCTTCCACGCTTCTCCATCAGATGGGTGATCCAACACTCATTCGGTCTGTTGTCGTTTGTGCCAACTCATATTTTCGGCTGTCTCTTTCACCATGAACAATCTCTGCAACCGCAGCGTCAACGGTAAGTAGTGCATTAAAGCAGTCGGTCTTCTAGACTTGCCTACAGCAGTTGGCTTGTAGCGATCAGCACCACAAAATTCGTACACTTCTGCATCCTTATGATCTTTATAGTAAAGCTTGCATCCGTTCTGACAACAATCGATCTTGTCGTATCCCATCCAGAGAGATCTTACCATCCTTTTAGAGCGGTAGAAGTCTTTCGGTAACTTGGCACCCTCCGGCAAGGTATCGGTAATCAAATCGAGCACTCTATTATAGCATTCTTGGGACATGTTAAAGTCAGACTTTATGCTCAAGAGCCGAGTGATCACCTCTAACGGTGAATGGTCCTCATAGCCAGGGTATAAAGGAGTCCTTGTATTCTCCAGCAACTCCATGAACTTCGCGGCATCGGCATTCGGTGCCTCCTTAGCTGCGTCACGATTGTTTGGATCGAAACTAGGCCCCGCAGCGTCGAAGACCATGTTTACGTACTCGTTGCCGACACCAGTTCGATTGTAAACATTCATATAAGGCTCCACATAAGGCTCAGCTTGGAATGCTAAAGGTATAAGCTCTCCGTGTGCGGTCCGTTGGTAGTAATTCGGAAGGAAACCCTTTGTGTATAAATGATACGTCACATCCAATTCTGGTTGAAACTTTATGTTCTGACATTTTGCACATGGGCACTTAATGTCCATGCCGTCCATGGATTAAGGAAACGCCTTCACGAATTGGAGGAATTGTGCTACTCCGACGATGTATTTATCTCGCACACCGCACCTGTCATCTCCAATGCGGATGTACATCCACGAACGGTCTAGCAGATACATGGATCTAGCCATTTCTAGATATCTTCAAATATGAATAAACTTCAAAACTAAAATGAATATACTATATACTACATACTATGACCGTGACTCGGGACCATTCCTATGAGTCGGGACCATTCCTACTACATACTACATACTAAAACGAATAAACTTCAAAACTAAAACTTCAAAACTAAAACGAATATACTACAAACTAAAACGAATATACTACATACTACGACCGTGACTCGGGACCATTCCTATGAGTATCGGGATCAAGGAAACTACGTGTTACAAATATCGGCACTATCGGTACGTGTTACAAATATCGGCACTATCGTGTTATAAATTAACCAACCAACAAAACTACGTGTTACAAATATCGGCACTATCGGTACATGGTTTCGAATCGGAGTATCACATTTTCGGTGTCGAAAAACAAATAACTATTACTAAATTATCAATTTTTTTGGAACTATCGGTGCCCCTGATCCACCCCCCCGTACCCCTCCCCCCATACACGACCCCTAACCCTAACCCGAATCCTATCCCTAACCCCTCCCCCACCAGCCCCCCTCCCCTCCCCAGCACTCCAAACCCCTACACCACCCCTAACCCTAACCCGAACCCTATCCCCAACCCCTCTCCCACCATCACTCCTCTCCTCCCAAGCCCCCCCGCCCTCACCCCCCAACCGCCCTCACCCTTCCCCTCCCTTCCTCCTAACCCGAACCCTAACCCTCCCCTTCCCCCAGTCCCCCTGCTCACCCCCAGCCGCCCTCACCCTCCCTGCCCCACCCCCCAGCCACCCCCCAACCATTCCTTACCCCCAACCACCCGTACCCTCCGAGCCACCAGCACCCCCCAACCACCAAAAACAAATAGAGAGAGAGAGGGAGTCACGTACCAGAGGAGAGTCGTCGGAGAGAGTGAAGTAGCCGGAGAGAGTGAGAGCGAGAGCGCCGGAGAGAGTGAGAGCGAGAGCGCCGGAGGAAGAGAGTGAGAGAGTAAAATTGATAGGGGGAAATGAATCGGGGGGGGGGGGAATTTAGTTTAGTTAGAATTTAGCGACGTTATTATTAACGTCGCTAAATCAGTCGTAATTTGCGACGTTGTAGCGACGTTTCGCGGCGACTAGCTCATGTAACTAGTATACGTCGTTGTCACGTCGCTATTTGCATCGCTAGTAGTGACTGTTACCGATATTTCATTTAGACGTTGCTAATGTCCATAATTTAGCGACATTTTTGTAACGTCGCTAAATTTACGTCGCCAATTAAGCAGATTTTAGTAGTGGATTCTCATCGGCGTCCCCTTGAATTCTCTGTCGACGACCATGTATTCCTTAGGATCTCGTCTACCCATGGCGCCATTCGTTTCGGCATATGGAGAAAGCTTAGTCCTAGGTATATAAGGCCATTCGACCTTCTAGAGCGAGTAGGTGATGTGTCCTATTGTCTCGCTCTTCCGCCATCGCTACGTGAAGTATATGATGTCTTCCATGTATCCCAATTGCGACGGTATATCCTGGATCCGAGTCATGTCCTTGATCATTCAGAATTGGTTGTTGGTACCAACCTTTCGTATGAGGAAAGGCCCGTATCCATATTGGACCGAAGAGAGAAGATACTCAAGAACAAGACTATCAAGTTAGTCCGTGTTGCTTGGGGTCATCACTCTTTGGGTGAGTCAATGTGGGAGTGTGAGGATGATATCTGATCGCGATATCCCGACCTGTTTGACTCGTAAGGTATAATGTCTTCTTATGCCTTATGCCTTATGCCTTCAACTTTATTGCTTGCATGAATGATTACTTGATTGATTGCTTAGTTATAACTTGCCTGTGATTAGTATAGCTTGCCCGACATCTCTAGCCTCTTGATTAAATTTTGAGGATGGAATTCTTTTAAGGTGGAAAGAGTTGTCACCTCCGTTTTTCGTCATATGTATTTCTAGTATACGTGTACGGAATCCTGACACGTATTTTTCTTATCTTGCCTTGCCAGCTAATTTTGGTTTAATCTTGTTTAGGTTCATCATGGCATATCATACCTTGACTTGGTTTATTTTGGTTGGCTTGGTTTATTTCCCTTGGTTCATCATGAACCTAACCCCTACCTACCACCATCTCCATTTAAAACCTACCTACTTTTTCTCTCTCTTTATTATTTCTCAAAACCCCTTCTTCTTCTCCATTAAAACCTCTCCCCCTCCATAAGCAAGTGCATCTTGCTCTCACTTAAGAACCCATTTTGACGGTTCCAATGGCTTCTTAGCATGATTCTAAACCACCTTAGAACTTGAAGATTTTTATTTTGGTGCATGGGTTTTTGTAGATCTAGAAAATTGCCTTTTTCGGATTTTTGAAGTTTTGATCTATTTAGCTTCTTCATTTGCATGTTTTGATGGTTCCATGTCATAGCGAATTTTGTTCTACCCCATTTTGACCCATGGAAGTCCGAATTTGGACTCCGGATGGAGATTTGGCGGAGCTCGGAAGCTACGGCTTTCCTTGCATTTTTCTTCCCGGATCTGTCGGAAAGAAGAACAGTGCTTGGGCGCATGAACTTGCCATGCGCCCAAAGCAGTTCATCCTCCCATGTGGACGCATATGTATGCCCCTTTTGGGCGCATAGGTGCATCCCTACGTGGGCGCATAGCCTTGTATTGGCGCAGGAACTTTCTAAGCATGTCACAGCACTTTCCCTGGCACTTGGACTAGGGTCTTGCTTCCTTTCCTTGGGCACATAACTACCCTCATGTGGGCGCATAGGGGCTACCATGTGGGCGCATAGTGGCTACCATGTGGGCGCATACAGTCCCTCCCTTTTGGCGCATAGTGGTCAGGGCAACATTCATTTGGGCTTTTGTGATCTTTTAGGTTTTGCATCCTTGTGGCCAAGTTGTTTTCTGACTTTTCCATGTGTTGCTCACACGATCACGACACAATTCATGTGTGCCACACCTTGGCATAACATGGCATGACACGACATGGCACGTGCGTGCCACGGCTAGGCATGACACGACTCGTGCAAGCCGCGGTGCGACTCGGCGCGACTCGGCACGACTCGTCACGACTTAGCACGATTTGCTTAGTCATGGCACGATTTTCTATGAACGGCTATTATAAGAACGCGACACGATTTGTACGAGCCATGACAAGGCTTGGCACGACTTGGCATATGTTAGCCTTCATGTAGGTGCATAGAACCATGTAGGCGCATAGCCCTTGAACAAACGATGATTTGGCATTTTACCTTTTTTTGAAATTCTCTCTTTTATGATGCAAGTTGCCATGTCTTTTCGGCTTTATTGTACCTTACTCCTTATGCCATGTCTTCTACTTGGAATGGTGGTCCGTTAGGGTGCACTCAGGATTATGTCTCTCATTTACCAACATATTAGCTGTATAATGATATGCTGCATAGCCATGATATGTGAACATGATGTGATGATCATGATTAGTAAACCAAGATGGTGGCCCGTCGTAGTACACTTCTAACGAGTAACAAGTACAAGTAACATGACATGATGGTGACCCGTCGTGGTGTACCCTTGACAAGTAATCTTGACATGTAACTCATGAATGTTGTTGTGACGGCTAACTTGACATGCTAAGTAAAATTCTCATCTTGACACTGTGGGTGATTGTATTGAATGTGCTCGTATAAGCTATCAGTCTTGTCCGCATCATGTCTAGGACTTGTATCCCTGGTTACCACGGTCAGGGATACATACTGAATCTGACTAGGTTAATGACTAGATTGATCAAGTAGTTCATATAGAGAGGTATTCCACCTACAAGCAATCCCGTTATCTGGGTGCCTTCTCTGATGGACTTGTAGCCTGCCGACGAGTAGGGCACATGTAAACCCCTAAGATTTTTTTAAATTCTTTTAGTGCCTTAAATTTTTTTTTCTATACTATTTAAAATTTACTTGGTATACGTGCGTAAATATAAATGTATGAGTGTATGTATAATATATTATTGTATGTGTGCATGTTAATATTTCTATTAAAAAAAGGAATATACTAAATTCTAGGATTTTAGGAATTTATTTGTGAATTTTTAGGAAATTTTTACTAGCCTAAAATATAAACTTATAGTTTGTTATATATATATATATATATATATATATATATATATATATATATATATAATTGTGGAAAAAAAAAACAAATGAGCAAATACTGTAGCAATGCTATAGTGCCATCCGTAGGCCGAGCCTGTGCTCGCGGCCGAAGGGAAGGAGAGAAGCGAGATTCGAAATTTAAATCTCATCAAATCTTCGCCTAAAAATTCTTGGAAATTTTCCATTAATCCCTTAGGGGATTCTCTCCCACATTGACTCAAAATCCAAACTGAAAACGGATTGGATTGAACCCAAATTCGGATTTAAATCTTAGTATAAATTCCATTGGCCGAGTAGGGTTAAAACCCGAAAATTCTCATCGAAAACTCCATCTGACCTCGCACGAGATCACAGGAGCCATCCCGACGTTCGTGCGCCCCAGTTGATCGCCTGAGCACTGTCGCCGATGGCCGCTGCTCCACCGAGAAAGCCGAGAAATCCGACCAAGGAACAGAGCACGCTCTGTTCTCAGCCGCAGCAGGTACTCACGTTCGCCATCACTTTTCTCCTTCATCGTTTAGCCAATCGACGACAATTTGTTTCCATTGATCACTACATATAGGACTACAATCCTTGTTAATTACATCAAGTCATCTACCCCCGATCATCCCCTTAAAATTCGTTGAAAGTTCGACGAAAAGTTAGAATTAATACGCATGACAAAACAGCTTCGAGGCTGTTTTAGAAGGCGTTTCCCGGGCTAAAAACTAAGATTTCGAACAACCTAATTTAAAACAGTGAAATACAACATATACAAGATTAAAACGCTTTAGATAGTTTTATTTTTCAGTTATTAGGCAGAAAGATATTCGTCCTTAAAATTCAAGAAAAACTGTTTTTAAAACCGTAAAAGTTAGAAAAAAATTTCCGATACGGCGTGCGCCCCGACAAACCGGGCGACGTGGTCGTGCACTATATGCATCGAAAGGCACGTATGGATGTTACCGACGTGTGGGAACTGACGGGACTCGATTTTGTTGTGTGTGCGCGACGAAATCAACGCGTATCCGTCGAGATACCCCGTATCGGTGTTTTACAAACTTGCCCATAACTTCGTGTACAGTCGTCGAATCGAGACGAAACTTGCGCCAACAGGTCCGGATCGAAATTTTGGTCCTGTATGCCAAGTTTGGTTCGATTCTGAGAAGGTCGAATCGGAACCCATTTTTTGCGGGCCCGCGACCCACTCAAACGGGCGATTTTGTACACAGCTCCTCGGAATCCAAAACTGGACATACCGTTGAGTTCCTTTCCTAAAACTGAATCCGTAGACATGTAGTTTGAAGACTTTAGAGACCGTAGACTTTGGCACGCGTTTCGGTGCAAAGCAGGTCCTACGGCGAACATTATTTTGACCCAAAATTACGATTTTGCCCCTGTTCCAGAATTTGACTTTTGGATAGGCATTTCCTAGGTATATCTTCTTCACTGAGATCATTTTTGATGTTTGTTTCAGCGTTTGGAGTCATCTGTGATTTGTGAGTTTTGGTGCTGACACTTGCTACTCTTGGACTTGCCACTTTGCACCACCAGACAAGATACCTTGCCACCTTACTCTGTGATTATTATATTCTTATTTTTCAGTTGTTATTTTCAGCATTTTGTTTTATGATATTTAAACTGTGCGTCCAAGTCACACTTGGGAGCAAGCGACTCTATCGGTCGTTTTTCTTGCTTTATTTATTCTCTTGCATTGACTTAGTTTGTTGACTACCCATTGATGTTGAGGTATTGGTATATCTCATACGGCCTTGACACTTGTTGTATCACGTGATGTGAGTCACATGTAGGACACGTATCCGCGTAGTCGACTGGCCACCGATACGTATGGAGCGTGCGACGGATAGGGGTAACTGCCAATAGAATTGCATGCTAGAAGACTTGGCGGTTACTAGAGGTTCATATCAGTCATGGAGATGATGATACTAGGCATTGGGTGGGAAGAACAATACCTGACGTATGGGCTTCTTTACACTTCCATGATTACCTGTGCGCTCCTCCGGAGACGCAGGCTCCAGGCGCCCTCTGACGCTTCCCAGAGCATTATGGACGTAGCCCTTACACATGGTGCCCTCTGACGCTTCCCGAGCATTATGGACGTAGGCCCCTGGTACCCTCTATAGAAACTATGCCGATCCCATTTACAGCCAGGGCTCATGCGTCGAAGGATTGTATCTCAACTGCATATTCACAGTAGAATGGTCAGAAACCCGATTACATGCATGCTTTTCTCTTATTATATTATCACAGTTTATATGGCATGGTGTTTTCTTGTATCTTGCTATGTCCCCTGAGGACCTGGTTATCTCTCCAGGTTTAGACGATTTTCTACAGAAGTACGGAGCGGCATTGGAGCTATCTTACATTAATGACGAGGCAGTCACTACTGATTTCTAGTTTATTCTATATTTGAGACAGTTGTAGACATTTCTTGCATCTCTTTTCTTTCTATTTTATGGAGGTCGGACTCCGATCTTGTGAGACTATTTTTTATAGGTGTTTGGAGTGAGTATGTTCACCCGGCTATCTTTTGATACTCTGCTTTATTCATTTGGACTTTATTATCTTCTGTGTTGAGCTGTGATGAGATTAGATATGTTATATTCTGGCCTGTGATTATTTATTTACAGCTTATGTGCATATATGAGGATTCCATATATTGGAGTATTCTTCGTATATGTGCAGCTGGCATGTTCACGTACTCGGTCCTACGTATTTTGGGACTGGGGCGTTACATGTTTTTGTGGTGGCCCATACAGGTCAGATTTAATATTGTTGGGTTACATGACTGTGCCCAACAAGCCTGCATATAGGAATATGAATATCTCATCTAGAACTACTACTATCTCTTGACTTCCAATCTTTTCGAAACTTCCTTGATTATTCGATTTACTTCATATCTAATCTTTCCTAATATCAACTTATCTTCCGCGTGCCAACAGTATGAATCTACGTAGCGGACGCACTTCTACCTTGGCCCTCACATCTAGCGAGGAGACTACTCCGGAGGGACAGAATTCTCCCATGACTCCAGCGACACTCTACCAGCCAGAACTGTTACAGCCTACTACGACACCGACGACGGAGTACCCAAATATCGCAGCACCCCCAGGCATCCAGGCTGGACAGACTACTACTATGCCACCGGGAGGGAATGTACCACTGCCTCCTCCACCACCATTTCCTCAGCAGTTTCCCCCACAGTCGGGACCTCAGATACCTCCTCCACCGACTGATGGGAGCCCTACTACTCAGTTTATGTATACCATGATGCAGGCTCAGTGGCAGCAGACTGAGCTGATGAGACAGACGATGATGGCCGCTATGGCTAGACCCCTACCACCACCTCCAGTACCAGCACCAGCACCGGCTCTGCATCCCTATGAAGGCTCTATCAAAAATTTCACAGATATGAACGCCAAGGCCTTTAGAGGGACGGAGAAGCCATTAGATGTGTCACAATGGCTTATTAGTACCGAGAAGCTACTGAAGGCATCCCAGTTGCCAGCTCGAGATTGGATGACAGCAGTGGACCTACTGCTAGAAGATAATGCTCACCACTGGTGGAAGGCGGAAGAGAGACGACTATGCACTGGGATCACCTGAAAACAGTTCTATGATGCATTTTATGAGAGATTCTTCCCTATTCATGTTCGAGATGGTCTCTACGACTAGTTCCTTCATCTGAAGCAAGGGAATATACAGTTGATGAGTATGACTCGAAGTTCAATAGCTTGAGTCGATTTGGTGCGAGATTGATTCCGACAGAGTTAGAGAAGGCGAGGAGATTTCACCAGGGGCTTGCACCAGAGCTCAAGTCTTATACGACTACCCAGTCTTGAGTCTCCCATTCAGCTGTCTTGGAAGAAGCTCGTGCTCAGGAGATTCTTCGCAAGGAACAGCAGCAGACATCGAGACGCCATACCCCAGCAGTTACACCAGCCCGAGCCACTCAGAGTGGACCTATCAGAAGGACCACTGGACAGTTCCAGCAGAGGCCCTCACCTTATCAGAAGCCCGTTTGCTATTACTGTGAAAAACAAGGACATATCCAGAATGACTGTAGGACTCGCCTTGGATTATGCTTGAGGTGTGGATCCAATCAGCACATGCTCAAGGATTGTCCGAAGCAACATGCAATAGTACAAGCTCGACAAAATTCGAGGCCCACAGCCCCAGCTCTTCCAGCACCACGGCCTATAGCAGGAGCACCTCGTCCACCATTGCCTCCCCAAGGCACACAGTACAACAAGGCCAGAGCTCAGGGCCCGGGACAAAATTATGGGCAGGCATTCTCACTTGTTGTTGAGGATATAGAAACAGAGGCGGAGGTTATAGCAGGTATGGTTCTAGTTGCATCTTTTCCTGGTATTACATTATTTGATACTGGAGCCACACATTCATTTATAGCCACTAGTTTTGCCACTAGGTACAGCATTCCCATCATACCCTTAGCTAAGAATGTTAAAATCCTCACTGGAGGAGGAGTTGTACCTGTTAGTGGTGTTTGTAGACTTTGTCCTGTAGTAATAAATGGCAGAGAGATGATGGCACGACTTCTTGTATTCCCTATGCCGACATTTGATGTGGTTCTTGGAATGGACTGGTTGAGCCAGCATTTCGCTCTTATCGACTGCCATAGGAGCAGTATTATCTTTAGATCACCGAATGCGGCAGAGTTTGAGTTCACCAAAGAAGATGGAGAGAGTTGTGATGCACCCACATCGGGAACTCACATGATGATGCATGACACCCCTCAGCACCCTATTATTACCGAGTTCGAGGATGTATTCCCCGAGGAGTTGCCAGGACTACCACCTGACCGAGATATTGAGTTTTCTATTGAGCTTATTCCCGGAGCCGAGCCTATTTCATCTTGAGTATATCGTCTGGCACCCAAGGAGTTGGTAGAGATAAAGACGCAGATTGATGACTTATTGGAGAAGGGATTTATTTGTGCCAGTGCGTCACCATGGGGAGTGCCCGTTCTTTTTGTGCCTAAGAAAGACGGGACAGTGCGCATGTGCATTGACTATAGAGCATTGAATGCAGTGACGGCGAAGAACAAGTATCCCTTGCCACGTATAGATGATCTATTTGACCAATTGAGTGGATCAAAAGTATTCTCCAAGATTAACTTACGATCGGACTATCACCAATTGAAGGTTCGAAAGGAAGACATTGCAAAGACGGCCTTTCGATCGAGGTATGGACACTACGAGTTCTTGGTCATGCCTTTCGATTTGACCAATGCTCCCGCAGTTTTCATGAATTTAATGAACAAGATCTTCCACCAGTACTTGGACAAATTTGTAGTTGTCTTTATAGACGATATCTTGATTTACTCCAAGAGTCAAGAGGAGCATGAGCAGCATCTATGGATAGTTTTGGGAACATTGAGGAACGAAAGACTCTTTGCGAAGCTTAGCAAGTGTGATTTCTTTCTCAAGGAGGTATCATTCCTTGGTCATATTGTTACGGGCAATGGTATATCAGTAGACCCAGAGAAGATCACAGCAGTCAAATCATGGCCCGTACCCATATCAGCTTCTGAAGTGAGAAGTTTTCTCGGACTTGCGGGTTACTACCGATGGTTCGTAGAAGATTTCTCTCGAATAGCGGGGCCTATGACTCGATTAACTTGCAAGGATTAGGAGTTTGTATGGACAGACGAGTGTCAAGCCGCTTTTGACGAGTTGAAGAAGCGATTGACCACAGCACCGATCTTGACACTACCATCGGGCCCAGGAGGATTTGTGATCTACAGCGACCCATCCGGGAAGGGTTTAGGATGTGTATTGATGCAGCACGGTCGTGTAGTAGCATATGCATCGCGACAGTTGAGAGTGCACGTATCCGACCCACGATCTAGAGCTCGCAGCGGTTGTCTTTGCTTTGAAGCTATGGAGACACTACTTGTACGACGAGAAGGTTGATATCTACACTGATCATAAGAGCCTTAAGTACGTGTTCACACGAAAAGAGTTAAATATGCGACATCGATGTTGGTTGGAGTTGATGAAGGATTATGAGATTGAGCTACATTATCATCCGGCCAAGGCTAATGTCGTGGCAGACGCATTAAGCCGTAAGCCCATGGCACACTTTTTGACTACACAGAAAGAATTGATTAGAGACTTGGAGCAGCTTGGTATTGAAGTAGTATTGCCTGGAGCAGACGGCGTATTAGCCAACCTTCAAGTGCAATCATCACTGGTAGAGCGCATCGAGGCAGCATTGCCTAATGATGCTAGATTTCGACGGCTGAAAGAGAGAACTGAAGCAGGAGAGCAGACAGGTTTGAGGATCCACTCAGATAGGACACTGCGATGTGGTGATTGCATTTATGTACCCAATGGAGATCTACGTCAGGAGCTTATGGCAGAGGCTCACAGTTCGACTTACTCTATTCATCTCGGAGGGACCAAGATGTATCGTGACTTACGACAGTATTATTGGTGGCATGGAATGAAGCGAGAGATAGCTCGTTTCGTTGCCAAGTGCTTGGTATGTCAACAAGTGAAGGCAGAGCACCAGAGGACGGCCAGATTATTGCAGCCGCTACCCATTCCCGAGTGGAAGTGGGAGCACATTACTATGGATTTCGTCACGGGTTTTCCTCGGAGTCCTAGGGGACGTGACGCAGTGTGGGTGATTGTGGATAGACTTACAAAGTCAGCCCATTTCTTACCTTTTATAGTGGGCCAGTCGACAGAGGTATTGGCAGAGATGTATATGGAGCAGATTGTGAGATTACATGGTGTGCCTGTTAGTATTGTGTCAGACCGTGACTCGAGATTTACCTCACATTTTTGGAGGAGTATGCAAGAGAGTTTGGGCACCCGATTGAAGTTTAGCACGGCATACCATCCTCAGACAGACGGTCAGTCGAAGCGTACCATTCAGACGCTAGAGGATATGTTGAGGTGATGGGTTTTGCTTTGTCAAGTGTTATTTGAGGATATGGTCAAGTGTTATTTGAGGTGATAGGTTTCGCTCCTCGAACTTGTCTTTAATAAAGAACTCACCTATAGTGTATGGACAAAGAGATATCAGGCCGTCTCTTGAGGGTAAACTTGTAGATGCCCAATATTATACACTGAAACCAGGCTGGCACACGGCCTTAAATGTGCAGCCAGAAGCACATGTAACTACATTATGTGAGTGGAAAGAATTTCAGCTATGATACAGAATTCAAGGCATAGTCAATTCTTGTATTATAGTTTGATTTTTGACTCACGTGGGAAGATTCAAGTCTTAAGTGGCATCTATCCTAAAAAGCATAATGGACAGTTACTGTGGGGAACACTCGTACTCATATATAGAGATATGTGGGGGATTGTTGGGTTTTTAGCCTTTAGTTTTGGTTTTTAGTCCCACATCGGCTAGAAAGGAATGTGTATCTCCATATATATGAGTCTTTGCTCTTTATGGAGATGCACATGTAGTACACATGGGTGTGTGCCATGTGGGATTAATTATTAATGGTTTAAAGGCTTAATCAACAATTAAGAAGCTGTAAGCTTTTTGCTCTTGGAAATTTATTTCCATGGAGCTAAGCTCCGTAGGAGCTTAGCGACTCGGACTCAGACTCGGACTCGGACTCGGGCTCGGGCTCAAGGACTCATGAGGCGTAATGTGGCATTTTGTTGGCACACTTTGCACTTAGCACGTCAGCATCGTCGCTAGGCGCATAGTGCGCTTAAGTTGCGCTCGTTGCACGAGCCACTTGTGCGACCACGTTGTGCGGCCCGTTACGCGAGCCCAGTTATGCTGGCCCAGTTACGCAGCCCAGTACGCAGCCCAGTACGCCCAGTACGCATAGTATGCGCAGCGTATGCAGCGTGCGTAGAGTGTGCAGCGTACGCAGTGTGCGTAGAGTGCGTATGTGCGTATGGCTGGCTGTCTTGAGCACAGTGGAGACAGTGAAGAAGATTCAGTACCACCTACGAGCAGCGCAGGATCGTCAGAAGCAGTGGGCAGATAATTGTCGTCGACCCTTGGAGTTCAAAGAGCTGGGTGACCATGTGTTCTTGAAGATAGAGGCACGATTCGATTCGGAGGACGTGGCAAGTTGAGTCCAAGGTACATCGGACCTTTCGATGTCTTGGAACATGTTGGAGAGGTTGCCTATAGATTGGCCTTGCCACCGTCGCTAGAGGGAGTACATAACGTATTCCACGTATCTCAGTTGAGGAGGTACGTGGCGGACAGCAATCATGTGCTTGATCACTCCGAGATCACAGTTGGACCGAGTTTGTCGTACGAAGAGCAACCAGTAGGTATCCTCGATCGCCGAGTGAAGGTGTTGCGGAATCAATCTATTCCGTTGGTTCGCGTGGCATGGAAGCATCACTCGCCAGGGGAGTCTACTTGGGAGCGCGAGGACGACATCCGAAATCGCTACCCGCAGTTGTTCGAAGACGAAGGTATGTTTTGCATTTATGTTCTCATGCATTGCATTTGATCCCCCGACCTCAGTTTAATTTTGAGGACAAAATTTTCTTGAAGTTGGGTAGGATGTAAACCCCCAAGATTTTTTTAAATTATTTTAGTGCCTTAAAATTTTTTCTATACTATTTAAAATTTATTTGGTATGCGTGCGTAAATATAAATGTATCAATGTATGTATAATATATTATTGTATGTGTGCATGTTAATATTTCTATTAAAAAAAAGGAATATACTAAATTCTAGGATTTTAGGAATTTATTTGTGAATTTTTAGGAAATTTTTACTAGCCTAAAATATATACTTATAGTTTGTTATATATATATATATATATATATATATATATATATATATAATTGTGAAAAAAAAACAAATGAGGACACACTGTAGCAATGCTACAGTGCCATCCGTAGGCCGAGCCTGTGCTCGCGGCCGAAGGGAAGAGAAGCGAGATTCAAAATTTGAATCTCATCAAATCTTCGCCTAAAAATTCTTGGAAAATTTCCATAAATCCCTTAGGGGATTCTCTCCCACATTGACTCAAAATCTAAACCAAAAACGGATTGGATTGAACCCAAATTCGGATTTAAATCTTAGTATAAATTCTATTGGCCGAGTAGGGTTAAAACTCGAAAATTCTCATCGAAAACTCCATCTGACCTCGCACGAGATCACAGGAGCCATCCCGACGTTCGTGCGCCCTAGTTGATTGCCTGAGCACTGCCGCCGATGGTCGCTGCTCCGCCGTGAAAGCCGAGAAATCCGACCAAGGAACAGAGCACGCTCTGTTCTCAGCCGCAGCAGGTACTCACGTTCGCCATCAGTTTTCTCCTTCATCGTTTAGCCAATCGACGAACCAATTTGTTCCCATTGATCACTACATATAGGACTACAATCCCTGTTAATTAGATCAAGCCAACTACCCCCGATCGTCCCCTTAAAATTCGTTGAAAGTTCGACGAAAAGTTAGAATTAATACGCATGACAAAACAACTTCGAGGCTGTTTTAGAAGGCGTTTCCCGGGCTAAAAACTAAGATTTCGAACAACCTAATTTGAAATAGTGAAATACAACATATACAAGATTAAAACGCTTCAGATAGTTTTATTTTTCAGTTATTAGGCAGAAAGATATTCGTCCATAAAATTCAAGAAAAACTGTTTTTAAAACCGTAAAAGTTAGAAAAAAAAATTTCCGATACGGCGTGCGCCCCGACAAACCGGGCGACGTGGTCGTGCACTATATGCATCGAAAGGCGCGTATGGATATTACCGACGTGTGGGAACTGACGGGACTCAATTTCGTTGTGTGTGCGCGACGAAATCAACGCGTATCCGTCGAGATACCCCGTATCGACGTTTTACAAACTTGCCCATAACTTCGTGTACAGTCGTCGAATCGAGACGAAAATTGCGCCAACAGGTCTGGATCAAAATTCTGGTCCTAAATGCCAGGTTTGGTTCGATTCTAAGAAGGTCGAATCGGAACCCATTTTTGGCAGGCCCGCGACCCACTCAAACAGGCAATTTTGTACACGGCTCCTCGGAATCCAAAACTGGACATACCGTTGAGTTCCTCTCCTCAAACTAAACCCGTAGACATGTAGTTTGATGACTTTAGAGACCGTAGACTTTGGCACGCGTTTCGGTACAAAGCGGGTCCAACGGCAGATATCGTTTTGACCCGAAATTACGATTTTGCCCCTGTTCCAAAATTTGACTTTTGGACATGCATTTCCTTGGTATATCTTCTTCACCGAGATCATTTTTGCTGTTTGTTTCAGCGTTTGGAGTCATCTGTGATTTGTGAGTTTTGGTGCTGACACTTGCTACTCTTGGACTTGCCACTTTACACCACCAGGCAAGATACCTTGCCACCTTACTCTGTGATTATTATATTCTTATTTTTTAGTTGTTATTTTCAGTATTTTGTTTCGTGATATTTAAACTGTGCGTCCAAGTCACACTTGGAAGCAAGCGACTCTATCGGTCGTTTTTCTTGCTTTATTTATTCTCTTGCATTGACTTAGTTTATTGACCACCCATTGATGTTGAGGTATTGGTATATCTCATACGGCCTTGACACTTGTTGTATCACGTGATGTGAGTCACATGTAGGACACGTATCCGTGTAGCCGGCTGGCCACCAATACGTATGGAGCGTGCGACGGATAGGGGTAACTGCCAATAGAATTGCATGCTAGAAGACTTGGCGGTTACTAGAGGTTCATATCAGTCATGGAGATGATAATACTAGGCATTGGATGGGGAGAACAATACCTAACGTATGGGCTTCTTTACACTTCTATGATTACCTGTGCGCTCCTCCGGAGACGCAGGCTCCAGGCGCCCTCTGACGCTTCCCAGAGCGTTATGGACGTAGCCCTTGCACATGGTGCCCTCTGACGCTTTCCGAGCGTTATGGCCGTAGGCCCCTGGTACCCTCTATGGGAACTATGTCGATCCTATTTACAGCTAGGGCTCATGCGTCGAAGGATTGTATCTCAACTACATATTCACAGTAGAATGGTCAGGAACCCGATTACATGCATACTTTTCTCTTATTATATTATCACAGTTTATATGGCATGGTATTTTCTTGTATCTTGCTATGTCCCCTGAGGACCTGGTTATCTCTCCAGGTTTAGACAATTTTCCACAGGAGTACGGAGCGGCATTAGAGCTATCTTACATTGATGACGAGGCATTCACTACTGATTTCTAGTTTATTCTATATTTGAGACAGTTGTAGACATTTCTTACACCTCTTTTCTTTCTATTTTGCGGAGGTCGGACTCCGATATTGTGAGACTATTTTTTATAGCTGTTTGGAGTGAGTATGTTCACCCGGCTATCTTTTGATACTCTGCTTTATTCATATGGACTTTATTATCTTCTGTGTTGAGCTGTGATGAGATTAGATATGTTATATTCTGGCCTATGATTATTTATTTATAGCTTTTGTGCATACATGAGGATTCCATATATTGGAGTATTCTTCGTATATGTGCAGCTGGCATGTTCACATACTCGGTCCTACGTATTTTAGGACTGGGGCATTACAGCACATTTCTAGCTCACTGTCATGAAGGACACTTCATGAAACGATTATTATGCACACTGTTATGTGTTGCACTCAAGTCATCTAATAAGTCATGATAACTCTTAGCATGATCCTTGTGTCTGGATAACCTGGATGGTCTGCAGGGCTTATGGCCATAGGAATCCTCATTGCATCTTGCTAGTAACTAGCCTTGTGATAACCCTAGTTAGTTAACTATCAAGCCGTACTCTTGATTGGCCGTGAATGTTAGATGGAGTCCCATCTCGTCTAGTCATGCCTAGACCCAGTACATGGCTATTGTTTGCCATTGATTATAAAAGATCAGAACAGTTTTATGGGAGGACTGGACTTTTACTTCACAATACAAACTCGCTCGTACAAAGAGAGCCTAGGAATAAAACCTAGGAAAAGCAATCTAAGGACAATTGTTTAGTTTTCTGGGGGATAACGGTAGAGGCTCGGGAGAGTGCTATCAACTCTGTCTTACTCCTTGGACGATCGGACGTCGCTTCGGCTCTGGTGAAGAAATGCTCTTGCTGGGTGCTCTTTGCTCTATATCTCTCTCTGTGTCTCCGTCGCTCTCTGTCCAGGGTTTTGCAAGGGAATGGCACCTTGCTATTTATAGGACTTTGTGATAAGTAGGGTGTGCAGTAATGGCTCCTTAAAAAGTGGGCGGTTAGGAATTTGGTTAAGATTAGCCTTGATCTTGTTTGTTGGAAACTAATCTGGGCTGTTAATGTTGATTGCAACAAATCTGGGCAGTTAATGTTGATTGTAACAAATCTGGACAGTTAATGTTGATTGTACCAAATCTGCATAGTTTGATGGAAATTGATCTGGGCAGTTAATGTTGATTGCAACAAATCTGCATTGTTATGATTTGTTGGTTGCTAAATCCGAGTGGATAAATCTTGGTCAATCTTTTGTCACGTGTCCCAACCGCCATTATGCTGAGAGCCGTATGAACGCGGGTGGATAAGTCTTAGTCGATCTTCTGCCACGTGTTCCAACTGCCATTATGCTGCGAGCCACATTGACGGGGCGTCCTGGCAGAGCCGCATGAGTGTAGCCCCGACTACCGAGCCGCATGAAGGTTGCAGCCGCATGAGAGTGACAGCCGCATAAGAGTGAACCCCAACTGAACCGCATAAGAGTGGCCCCCCACAATCGGAGCCACATGAAAGTGGCAGCCGCATGAGGGGTGGCCTCTAACAGAACCGCAAAAGATGGACCCCACGACCGAGCCGCGTGGAAGTCTTTGAAGCGATCCGCATAAGGAGCTTTGGAATTTGTGGATTGTGCCAGCTAAAAAGATTTTATCTCGTGTCTCTAGGAGCATGCCATTATGACAGAGCCATCATTTTACCTTTATGTCAGGACTGTCAATCCTTCGTTGTCAGAGCTGCCGCTTTCCTGTGTCAGGGTAATTAATGAGCCAGCTGCTCAGAGTATTTATGGCCAGCTGTAAAGGCCTGTTTTGAGCCGCATGAGGCCACGTGGCTTCCCCTTCATCTTTCTGAGCCGCATGAAGCTCTCGGGTCTTTTGAGCCGCATGAAGGCTCCTTCAGCTATAAGCCGTATGGGGCTAATTTTTGGGCCTCTTAAGAATTTATTTATATTTTTCCATGCTTCTACAAGACCCCCTTCAAAGTTTTCAATTTGCAAAATTGAAACACTTTGAATAAGAAGCATGGATATGTCTGCATAAGCTCTTCCTGCCGCATAGACTTCTTTGGCCGCATGGGATGTTCTTGCCGCATGGATCGCTCTGGCCGCATGGACTGCTCTGGCCGTATGGACCGCTCTGGCCGCATGGACTGCTCTGGCCGCATGGGATGTTCTTGCAGTATGGATCGCTCTGGTCGCATGGACTGCTCTGGCCGCATGGACCGCTCTGGCCGTATGGATTGCTCTGGCCGCATGGACTGCTCTGGCCGCATGGACCGCTCTAGCCGCATAATAGTCCTGTGCCACGTGGGCGTCTCATTATTGCTCTTGATTTGTTTTGATTTGAAGCCGTCTTTTGGTTAAGATCCCAAGAATCGGCTTTAAATATACTTTAGATTTGCCTCGATGACCCAAGAGTCGGTTCTATCTCCTAGGCAGCCTATAACCCGAAGTGCCTATCGGTTCACATGCTCGCTGTCCACCTATAAATATGAAAAAGTTTTAGAGAGAGACTCTTTACTCTCTCCTCTTGTTCAAGATTTTCTTGTCCTAGCTGCCATCTTCTTCTCCTTCGATCATCAATGGCTCCCAAGACTTCTAAGGCCTCCTCTAGTGCTGCGGCGAAGGATAAGGGAGCGGCTTCCTCATCGACTGCGGTGCCCCTATTTCACCCTGATGTTCACCCCGCCATTGCTGGTAAGATTGTTGGAAGAAAGCTACATGGACTCAAACCCTAACCTTAACGGCTACGTCGCATGTTTATGCGCGAGCCCTTCTTCGTCTTCATAGAACTGTTCAAGTTCATTGTGATGATACTGTGCTGTATGTGCCGCATGAGAGTCATCTTGTGGCCGCATCAGTACTTTACGAATTGGGCCGCATGAAGACCCATCGAACAGTGCCGCATAAGCTTTCTCTCGAAGTGTACCGCATGAGACCCCACTAAATCAGAGCCGCATAAGCTCTGTTAAATTGGACCGCATAAGCACTCGCTAAACATAGCCGCATGAGCTCACTTTGAACTGGGCCGCATAAGCACCCGCTGAATCAGAGCCGCATAAGACCCTACCAAATCAGAACCGCATAAGCCCTGTTAAACTGGACCACATAAGCACTCCCTAGACAGAGCCGCATGAGCTCACTTGAACTGGGCCGCATAAGCACCCGCTAGAAAGAGCCGCATGAGCTCACTTGAACTGGGCCGCATAAACACCCGCTAGACAGAGCCGCATTAGCTTACTTGAACTGGGCCGCATAAGCACCTCCTGAATCAGAGCCGCATAAGTCCTGTTAAACTGAGCCGCATGAGGCCGCGCTAAATCAGAGCCGCATAAGCTCTTCTAAATCGTGCCATATGAACACTCGCTAAACCGAGCCACATACGCTCACATGAACTGGGCCGCATGAGTCCTCACCAAAATAGAGCCGCATAAGCCCAGAAACACTAAGTGGTCCTGGCCATCTTCTAACTTATTTTTTTGTCTTTTTTCAGTAAATCTGCCTGTCAATCCTGCGGAAGAGACCTTGGTGGGTTCAGCCCAATCTGCTGTGGGTGTGCGGTTCGACCATATAGTCCAGTATGTGGTGAACCAGCTTCCCAAAGATGAGCCTGTGGAGAGGCTGAATGCTATCAAGAACCAGTCCTTTTACTTTCGCTGTGCCATGATGAACTCGGGGTGATTGGGAGAAGAATTCCTGAAGCCTGCGTTCCTCTTTGGGGATGCCTTGACAGTGAAGATCTTCCAAGTTCTGGATATATCCGAGAGTTGGAGCTTTACTTCTTACGGAATGGCGATCCATATTCCTCAGATGGAGCGTTATTTTCCGCTGTCGTGGTTTAACATGATGCTGATGGACAGAAAGATGGTGGACTCCTTAACTCCAAGCCAGTCAGGGATGTTTGTGGGTAACATCCATTATAATAGAAACTTGGGGTCAGTATATACGGACAAGGTATCGGTCAGTTGCTACGTGATGGGGTTGGCCCCGGGGACCTTCTCAAATTTACAAGGTCCCAATTTCAAGTTCTCTCAAGCTGACACTTTCCTGAACCAGCTTGCTCGGAAGGGGTCCTATCCAGTTGGCCGATTGGCGCTGTTGAACTGGATAAACCCCATCCCTTCGTGGGCCAATTTGACCACGTAGATTCTGTGGAAGTATGAGACTCTCCTTCGTGAGATCGGCCTCTATCACGCTATTCGGGGCACCTGTCACGGTCTACCCATGAATAAGATGTTGTTCATGGCTCTCTTGGAGATGTACAACCGGCAAACGGGAACCTTCTTCACGCCTGGAGGGGAGATGGGACTCGCCCTCCACGAGATGCATATAATTTCCAAGCTGCCCTGGAGGAAAGAAGTCTTTGAAGTGTATACCCCGACAAACGAAGAGTTCGAGGACTTGGATCGGCAGTTCCCGGGCTTTGTTGCCGTATACCGGGAACTACTATGTCGTCACAGCACCTGCCACCAGACATCCATCAAGTAGGATGGTAGATCGGAAGGGAACTTTCCTCACACCCGGTCGTAGCTCACATACCTTTTTACGCTAGGCGCCTCAGGCTGGGTTTCTCTTCAAAATCCTCAAACCCAGGAGGAAGTACAGGACCTGGTGTTGAGTGCCAAAAGATCGAGGGCCACGGGCGACAGGTTTGGGAGTAAAATTGACTCCTTCAGTTATTTTTATCAGGGTACTCAACAGCTGTTAGAGAAGGCACTCCTGGCAGGTTTCCTGATGGTGTGGCTGCGGAACTGCGTGGTTTCGGAAGGGGCTGGTTCTATTGAGAGGATCAGCCGTAATTTTATCCTCCCTGCTGTGAAGCTGGTCTTCGGGGCCAGACTAGCTCTTCTTCCGGCCATGGTGTGCAGTATACACCGTGGCCTCCGCGCCTTCTCGTCCAAGGTCATCGCCCATGATACGGCGAAGGACATTGAACGCATTGAACTGCCCTATCATTATCTGATGGGGTGGTTGTTGATGCACTACCAGTCTTTGATGAGGCATGGCGCAGAAGACGGCGTTACGGCTGATGATGCTTTCATCTTCCAATATCACCATCAATCCTGGGAGTGCAGCACTATGCCAGCCTGTCGGAGGATACTGGCGAGAGTGTACGGATACAACTTTTTTATGTCTGTTCTTCGTTTTACCTATAAAGAAGTGAGGGGCGTACATATTGATAGTACCGGACCTCCTCACCTCTTGCCTGAGAAGATGCTCCTTTGGTTGCGTAACGTCCTTCCTACACACCTAGTATACCGCAATCGCAATACTGTCTATTTGGAACCTTACTTGCCCAGTCGGTTCTCCCGACAGTTTGGGTATAGTCAGCTACTCCTGGACAACCCCAGCCCTTGCCTGGGTTTTCAAGGTAACGTCCTTGACGGTATCAGGGCCTGGCATTATTATGACACGGTTTACACCCGTACTAGCTTTTCAGTTCCTGATGCTGAGGCGCCAGGAGAGATTTTGTATTTGGCGGCTTTATACCATGTCGCGGCGAGCAAGCCTCCTATTGGCTTTGACCCAAGTACCAACTTTATTGTTGGTACTGGCTTGGCAGAGAAGCCCTAGGGGTCCAAGGCGAGGAAGAAGCCGGAGAACACAGTTGCTATGTCGGACTCGGAGTCTGCCAATACGGACGAAGAGGATGACGAGCATGAGCATGATCCTAACAACTCTCTCCCTCCTGCAGATGAGGTGGTGGCGGATCAGCCACCCATTGTGCCGAGCTCTTCCCAAAAGCGAAGCAGGCCTGAGTCTGCTGGTGGCGGCAGAACCTACTCCGCGAAACGGGCTGCATTAAGCCTCGCCGGCTGCTCATTAAGGAGAGAGGCGAGGATATGGGCACCATTTCGGAGGTGAATTGAATTACAACCATCTCCTTCTTTAGCTCTTCCTTTTCCTGAACTATGATCTAATCATTTTTTTTCTCTGTAGGCGTCAGAAGAGTCGGATTTTCAAGAGCCGACAGCTATTTCTGAAGTCAACCCGGCCCTGACCACTTTGTTTAGTGATATGTGTGCCGAGATTATTTCTGCCGGGGTTCTCTCGGTGACGGCTGAGGGGTCTCACGTTGCTGAGGTCTCGACCCAGGGCGATGTAGGCTCCGCTGAACCCGTCCCTGAGACTACTGAACTTTAGCAGGGTGACGCTGATCCAGTTGTATCTCCTTCTGGGGCGGCTGGGGCAGAGGAGCCAGCTGAATTCGACTCGGGTGTCGCTGGCGAAGAGATTACGGTGGCTGTGAGCGAACCTCAGCCTCCGCAACTCTTCCCTGGTAAGATAAGCCAAGTCTTGACTAGTGAGGAGGCTCATTCCCTCTATCATCACATCCTTTGGATTAAGATGATTGATGGTTGCTCTGGACATACAGGTCCTGCTCCTTCACTGCCAATGACGGACATTGTTAGGGTAGAGTTCGTCCGAGAGAGTGTGTCTCCTCCCCTTCCATCTTTTATTGAGGGACCTCCCGCTGAATCAATTTCGGGACAGCAGACGGCGGAACGACCGGGGCAGGGAGAAATGGTCCCCGTACCTTCCTCTATTCATGTGGCTTCGGGGGTTGACCTTTCCGTCCTGCCGAGTCTCCAAGTCCTTCGGGCTGCGGAGGAGGAATTAACCGCTATTCAAGCGTCTTTTCGCTCGAAACTTATTTCCCTTGTGGCAGGGGCATCAAGTTCTGGTGCATCTTCTTCGACACTGCCAGCTACTCTTCCTTTGACGCCATCTTCTACGAAAGTTCTGGATGAAGCGTCAAAGGATGCGGTTGACAGTTTCTACCGCCACCTGAGGCGAGGAATTGAGGCTGCGGTGGAGAGGGGGACCTTTTTTGCCTTGGCCCGTCAATACGCCCGGGGCCAGATTGAAATCCTTAGAACCCTCCCCGGCGGGGCAGGGATAGTTTAGATCCTGGAGCCCAAATTGCTAGAGGCTGATCAGCTGGTGGCCCAGCTTCAAGTGCTGCTGCAAGTTGATCTGTCTGCAGTAATATATCAAGAGCGTGCCTTCCTCATAACTGCCATGGAGAAGGTAAGGGTTGCTCGGGATACGGCCAAGCCGATTATAATGGGGGACCTCCACCACCTGTCTCTGCAGTATGATCAGTTGAGCCGCAGGGAAGAGGATTGCATGGCTCAGGAAGCGACTGCCTCCCGTGGGGTAATTGATACGAGAGAGCAGATCCTCAAACTTCAGAGAAAACTGACTTTCTTGGAGTCTGAGCTGGCGGCCGCCCGTACGGATAAGGAGCTGACTGTTCAGAAAGCCGACAAGGTCACTGGAGCTTCTGCTGGCTTGGAGCGTGCTTTGGAAAGGCTTGAAGAGGGCTGGCGGGCTCACGCGCATCTGGAGGATGTGGAGCGGCTGACTTAGGAGGCCGAACGTCAGGCCAAGCAGCGGTTTGAGCGGTCGGCTACCTTGCTGAGGGACCGTCTCAGAGACTTATGTGTTACCGAACCATAGTCGGCCTTTTTCTTTATGTTATTTCCTTTTTTGAGAGGGACGTGGTCCCAGAACATGTAGTACCTTTGACTTTCAAATAAAAGAGCATGTTTTATTTAACCCTTCATTTGTATTGCTTGTTGCGTTTGTGATGTTATGATATTTGCCCCATTGGAGGACTATTTGTGGACCTGTTACCCTTGGCATACCTTGGTTTTAGGTACGGATAACAAGTTAGATAGGGATACTTAGAACGATTCCATAGTAAGGTGGCCATAGAAGTTCCTGGTATTGGGAGAAAGAATGCCATGGAGCAGCTGGGCTCCCGAGGCATGATGAGAAATGAGGCACATGTACTAGAAAACTTAGTACAGCATTTGTGGTCAACAGAGGACATTTGTAGTCAACAGAGGATATTTGTGGGCCTATTATCCTTAGCATACTCCGGTCTTGGGTACGGATAATAAGTCGAGAGAAAACCAACATACTTACTCAGAGGTAATGAGGACGTGGTAAATATGAGGGTTTCTTCAATGGAGCCTTCCTACTCAGAGGTAATGAGGACGTGGCAGGAGTGGACTCCATGAAGGATACATAGAATGACTCAGAGGTAATATGGACGTGGAAGTTCTACGTGAGGGGCGATTTATTTTTGATGGAAGTGAAACAACTCAGAGGTGACATCGACGTGGTTGTTTCGGGAAATTTGTGGATCTGTTACCCTTTTTATGCACTGAAAGTGTGGGTAATAGATCATGAAGAAGATGCTCGTTTAGGAAGAAAGTTCAGAGGTATGATCATACATGACTTACTACCCAGAAGATGAGATATGGATTCATTTGGAGTGACCAGAGTGTAAGTTCAGCGGTACCTAAGGGCACATAACTTAACAGTCTGGTAGATTTGGAGGATGTCGTTTAGACATAATACTTTTTCAGGAACTTGTCATTGACGGGCAACATGAGCAAGTCTCCGTTTTGTTTTGCGAGACGGTAAGCACCATTAGAGAATACAACCTCGATGACAAATGGGCCTTCCCACTTTGGCTGGAATTTGCCGACGGTTTTGTGAGTCATAACCATCGGCCTCTGAACTGCCAGAACGAGATCGCCCACTTGGAATATTCTGATTTTAACCTTCTTGTTAAAAGCTCCCGAGATACGTACTTGGTACAGCTCGATTCGTTGTTGAGCTAACAGGCGCTTCTCATCTAGGGCCTCCAACTCTTGTAGCCGACGACGGTAATTATCATCCGTCGTCAATCGATAGGTGAGGGTGACACGTAGCGAGGAGATTTGAGTCTCCAGTGGGAGAACTGCCTCACTCTCATATACCAGAGAGAATGGTGTATTCCCGGTGGCCATCCGAACTGTAGTACGGTACGCCCATAAGCATTCGCCAAGCTTTTCATTCCAGTCGCGTTTGTTGGAAGACACGAACTTCTTGAGCAGCTTGATTATAGTTTTGTTGAACGCTTCCGCCAGACTATTTGCCGTCGGATTGTACGGTATTGAGGCAACATTCTGGATCCGATGTTTGTCGCAAAACTGATAGAAGGCGTGGCTTGTAAACTGCGAACCGTTGTCATGGATGATCCTTCGAGGCAGTCCGAAGCGATAGATAACGTGATGCTTGAGGAAGCTGATTACGTTCGATGTCTTCACTTCTGCAAGAGAAACAGCTTCCGCCCATTTGAAGAAGTAATTTGTGATTGCGAGTATGAAGCGGTGTCCTCGGGACGAAGACGGAGTGATCGAACCGATGATGTCCATTCCCCATGCTTCGAACGGCCAGGATACTACCGTCGGATGTAAGAACTCGGATAGTTGATGTATGAAATCTGCATGGACCTGACAGGCTTTGTACTTTCTTGTATAGTCTATCACATCTGCAACCATCGTGGGCCAGTAATAGCCCATTCGGCGAAGACGGTCTTGCAATTTTGGGCCAGGCTGATGGGCCCCGCAGATACCATCGTGAGCTTCACGTACAGCTTCTTTGGCTTCTGTATTTGACAGACACTGAAGCAGTAATCCATCGTATGATCGCCGATACAGTATTTTCATCTCTGTATCGTAGAAGAATCTGAGGGAACGTCTTCTGATAGAAGTGGCTTCCTTTGGATTCTCGGGCAAGATACCATAGACTACGAAGTTTGCGAATGGCTGTCTCCAGTCTGGGGCTTCGTCGAATGTCAGAGCAGAGTAACTCGCTACAAATTAAACGTTATTCTTGGGACAGACCAATTCATGGCCTATCGCGTCCACCAAGTGATGAGCATGATTTGGAACCGCTAAGGAAGCAGCAAGATCTGCTAAGGCATCAGCTTCGATATTTTGGAGTCTGGGAACATGTTCTATGAAGAACCCTTCAAATGACGAAATGATGTTGATCGCTATTTGGTGATAGGGGATCGTATCTTCATGGTGAACTTCGTATGAACCCCGGATCTGATTGACGATTAACTACGAATGGTCGTATGCTTCAAGATACTCTACCCCCAGCTCCTTTGCAAGTCGGAGGCCAAAGACCAAAGCGTTGTACTCGGCCATATTATTTGAAGAGGGCTCCATGAGGGAGTAAGCCCGATTAATCACCAGAACGAAGGAAAAAATCAGCACCACTTCGACTCCAGTGACGATGTTGCCCTTGGGCCCAGTTCTGGAAGCGCCATCGAAGAACATTTACCATACGGCATCATGAGAGGCCACATTTGAATTGGCAACCTTATCTGAAATCTCTTCGTCTATTCTGGTTGACTCCGAACCTGGATGAGCTGCTAAAAGTCTGCCAGAGCTTGACCTTTAATATCCTTCTGCGGGATGAAGATCATGTGGTAGGAAGACAATAATATCGTCCAGGTAGCGAGGCGAGAGCTGAGTGCACCTGGCTTGGTCATGAGGACCCTGAGGGGGTTAACTCTTGATACGATATGGATGGTTTGTCCCGTGACGTAGTATCGCGTCTTCTGAATGGCGAACACCAGAGCAAGGCACTCCTTCTCTACGGCAGTGTATCGATGCTTATGCCCCATCATCATTCGACTGAGGTAATATATAACTTGCTCATGGCCTACATCATTGTTTTGTACTAGTAAAGCACCGAGAGAATGCTCCATTGCTCGTACATAGAGCAGGAATAGTTTTCCAGCAACCGGAGCCACCAGGACTGGAGGGTTCGACAGATATTCTTTAATGCTGTCGAAGGTGCGCTGGCATTTTTCATCCCATACGAATGAAATGCCCTTATTCATGAGGTGGATGAATGGCTGACATCGTCCGGAGAGGTTGGAGATAAACCTCCTGATGTAAGCTAGCCTCCCTTGAAGGCCTCGGAGTTCACGGAGATTTCTCGGGGGACCCATCTCCATGATTGCCTTCATTTTCTCAGGGTCTATGTGGATTCCCTGGGCAGTAATGATAAAACACAAGAATTTTCTACTAGATACGCCAAAGAAAGATTTGGTAGGATTCATCTTCAAGTTGTGCACTCGCATCAGGTCTAATACCGTCCTCAGATCCTGCAGATGGTCTCCCTTAGAACGACTTTTGACAGCTTTGTCATCGACGTAACACTCCACGGTCGTACGCAGGTGATCTCTAAAAATAACACTCATAGCTGGTTGGTATGTGGCACCGGCATTCTTTAAACCGAAGGGCATGACGGTATAACAGTATACGCCAATCGGTGTTCGGAATGATGTATGCTTCTCGTCGTCAGAAAACATCTTGATTTAATTATATCCTGAGAAGCCATCCATGAATGACATGCGCTCAAAGCCACATGTGTTATCGATCATGATATCCGTGATGGGAAGAGGGAACTCATCTTTGGGACATGCTTCATTTAGATTTCGGAAGTCGATGCAAATTCGAATCTTTCCATTCTTCTTGAGGACTGGTACTATGTTGGCGACCCAGTCTGGATGTTGCTCCTCCCGGATGAAGCCGCTGGCTATCAATTTGTTGACCTCAGCTTTGATAGAGTTCATGATGTCCGGGCAGAAACGTCTTTGCTGTTGCTTGACCGACTTTACGTCTGGACGAATGTTGAGCTTGTAGAGTGCAACCTCGGGGTTTAGCCCCGATATATCTTTATAACTCCAGGCGAACACGTTAATATATTCTTTAGCGAGTTGCAATAGCGATTCCCGCTCTTCGTCTGTTAGACTTTTGCTAACGAAGTCTGGTTTTGGGGAAGACTCATTGCCGAGGTCTACTTGCATGACCTTATCTTCAGTAGGGGCTCTCTTTATTCAAACCGCTTTTTGCATCTAGCTGTTGGGCCCACGGCTCTAACTCAAGAAGTTCAGGAATGTCTTCATCTTCTTCATAGGCGTCGGCGAATGCCAAATTGACAGACAAGACTTGCCTAAATACGTCCCCGATGCTGACATCCGAATCAGAAGTTGGTGATCCAGTTGAGTGTGAATGCCAGTCGCATTCCTCATCTGAGCTTTCAGGGGTCGTTGCAGGTGTAACATAACCTAGCCTACATCTGGTCTTGTTGTAGTAATCTTGTGGTTTTCCAGCTGGGACTGGTAACTGTAAGGGTAACCGCCGACTAGTGCCATAATTTAAGCATGGCGTAGTCTCCAGATCATACCCATGTTTTTGCATGAAATACTTGGATTGGGAGCTATACAGATAAAGGGGTAGTCTTCCGGCGTCGGGTTCGAAATCGACTTCTTCTATCCTGAAGGGTTATGGATCATTCTTTCGGCCGAAGATGATTGGATGGTCCTCTCCCTCAACTATGAAGTAGGCGTCTTTCCTGGGAGTAAGTTGGTTCGCGGTGTAAATATTTGTCACCTGTGTGTGTAGGTGGGTACCTATACCGTATTCCATGGCATACATTGTACAAAGCTTATTAAGCTCGAGGTAGTTCAAAGATAGCCCTTTATTGACGAAGTAAGGTATCTTTTCCAGTGGAATTACATTATCTGTTGATGGAACATCAGTGTGAGCAGCCAGGCCAGCTATGACTCTTCTTCGGCCACCCCCTGTGTCAATGAAGACTGGAAGGATGACTTGGGCAGCTTAATCATCAGGGGCTCCACTGGTGGAGCAGAACATGGAGTCGTTGGCGTACTAGCGACCCCCACTTTGGTGTTCGGTACTGGCGGGGAGTTGTTGGCTGGCTAGCGGTCCCCAGCTTAGTGCTCGGCTGCCGATTCATTCTGGGAAGACAAATCGTCATCGGCTTGACAGAGGGATTGAGCTCCTCTGTTTGTTGCGGGCTAGCTCTAGGCAGCCTGATTGTCAGTGGCTCTGTTGTGGATCTTGGTGCTTGGCCAGACCTTGGCAGTCGGATTATAATCTGCCCCTCCTGTGTAGAGAGGCTGATTGCATCCTTACGCAGAGTGGCTGTAAGGGGTGCAGTTCTGCCAGGTTTGCGGGCTTGGAGGTGGATCGTCAGAGGTTCTTCCGATCCAGTTGCCGCCTCAGTTTGAGCTTGAGTATCTCCTTCGACAAGGTGCCTTTTCGACTTCTCGTACAAGCATAAGTCTGAGTAGTAGGATTCGACCCCTTTAAAGGGATCGATGTCGGCAAATTCTGTCATCACGAAGCCGTGCTTGCCGACGTACTTGAAGTACTGGTGCAGTGTGGAAGGCACGATCATGTAATCGTGTATCCAAGGATGCCCCAGGAGAATATTGTAGAAAGTATCCGCATCTATGACATAACAGGTCACTTCTGACTGAAGCTCACCGATTTGGCACTTCAGGCGAATCTTTCCGATCGGATAGCTTCTGCCTGAATTGAAACCGCTGATGGCAGTGCTTGTCGACGTCAGGTAATGTATTGGGATGCACAGATGGTGCAGCTGGATCTTCGGGATGATGCTTATAGAAGAACCAGGATCAATATGCATCCGATCCACCTTGATGTCGCCAATGTATCTAGTATAATACAGAGGGCGATCGTGCAGGTTGGTCTTGATAAGCATATCCTGCAGAGTGAAGACAATGTTAGGCATTGCACCTGTGCAACCTCTGTCCTGGAGATCTGCAGGCGAGCTCTCCCCAGTGAGATTGGACTGAGTCAGATATGCGTCGGCATTCTGGAGTACATTATTCAGTACGACGTGAACATCTTTGGAGAGTCTCAGGAGCTCATATAGCGACAATTTGGCCGGTGTGTTGGCCAATTATGCCAAGATATCAAAGTTGTAGGGTCTCTCCAACCCATGAGGTGCCTCTTTTTGGAGTGGTTTGTCAAAGCGAGTCTCCTTCGGCCTAGGCTTGTCGGTCGTCGGAGGCTGAGAAGGTCCTGGAGCATCAGCAGTAGCCGGCTGATGATCTTCAGCCGAGTTACCCGGTGTAGGTTGGGATTGTGTACCCGACCGGATGACGACAGCTGTAGCTTCTTCAACCTCTGCCGAGAATGTGCGGCAGGATTTAACTTTTCCACTCTTCTACTTGCTGGTGGAGGGTGGTGCGGACTGAGTCACTTCAGGTACCAGGTCCGGATGGACCCACATGACCTTTCCTCGTGATGTGGTAAGGGGTACTAGACCAGCAGCCTGGTCTCGGGGAGGTGGAAGATTATCAACCTCCATTGTTGTCCGAGGGATAGGTACTACACCGTATTGAGTCTTTGTCAGAGGAAAGCTGCCAAACTGTACTGACACCATGTTGGCTACCACGGTCACCTCTTCGAAATTAATGGCTAGGGCCTTAGAATCGATGAGATGCTAGATGTATCGTTTCAGTTGGAAGCAGTCTTGCGTAGCATGGTGGATGTAGCGATGGTAGTAATAGTACTTAGGGCTCTCCTTTTCTGTCGGTCGAGGTTCCCGTCTTGGTGGGGAGAGCTGAACTCTACCCCCTTGTATGAGCATGTCCAAGATGGGCTTGACATGGCTGTCCTCGAAGGAGTAGGTCATCTGAGGCTACTGCTTTTCTTTCGGCTTTGATTCAGGCTTCTGGGCTGTGTCGACTACCATAGCCTGCTTGCCCTTGTTGTCTCGGTTGTTGGAGGAATTACCACCGTTGTTGTTGTTGGCATTAGGGCGTTTATCCTTGTCCTCTCCCTCCGAGATGTACAGTCCCAGTTGGCAAGCTTTTTTCAACTTGTCTTCTGCGCCAGTGGCACTGATGATGAACATATTCCAGTCCTTAAACTGACTTTCGCCCATCCAGAGGCTGATTGTGAGGAGCAGCCTCTTTTGGCAAATTTCAATTAAGGAGGAATCAGGGTTACCGGAAGGCAACTTCATCGCGGTTTGGCGAAACCGCTCAATATAGTTCCTTGTCAGCTCATTTTCTCCTTGAACAACGTCCATGAGGGTGGACATCGTCATGTCTTGTCCTACTTCATAGAACCTCTCCAAGAACATACGTTTGAAGCCGGCGAAGGAATGGATGCAGTTGTCCGGCAAGTTGCAGTACCAGTCGAAGGCGACCCCTTCCAATGCCCCGATGAACAATTACGTAAGGATGGCGTTGTCATGGGGCAGATGGTCGGTTGTAACCTCAAAGTAAGTGATATACCATCTTACAGAGGCCTTGCCATCATAGGAATTGATGTTGAATGGCTTATATCTTGGTGGGAAGGGAACATCTCTCCATGCAGCAGGATACGGTTGCCGTATTCTGAGGTCCTGGAAGGTTTCTCGAGCGTGAAACCTGGCCCAGAGCTCCTGGACCTCTCTTCTTGCCTCCCTGGCCACATCTGCAGCGGTGGAAGCTGATATTTCAGGAGGATTATCACCCGAGTTTGGTACAGCTGAGTTTGAGTCCGCATTAACAGCGGGACCCAAGCTTGTTTGGCTAGGCGTCCTTTCTTGCAGAGTTGGAAGGGCCGCTTTGATCTCGTCTACGGGCTTGACCAAGGTATGCAGTATGGCCTCCAGAGTGTCGATGCGTTGGCGATCACGGGGACCATCTTGGTCGTTGTTCGTCATGAACGCCGTCCTTACAAGAGGAAAAAATAGAAGGAACGGTGGATGACGTGCCCTCCGAATCATAACTTTGTACAGAGAAGTCATCAGGGGATGTAGGAATGTTCTCCTCTGGTTCGGACTCAGAAGGAGTGGTACCCCCAGCTTCAGAGCTTGCCTCGTCTTGAGAGTTGTGGACGTCCTCGGGGACGTCGGTACCTACTGCATCTGTTGGGAAAACTATTTCCCCTTGATTATCTTCTTGGAATACAGGATTGTCGTGGATGTTCCGAGGAGTGCTACCCCCAACTCCAGTGCCTCCTAGAGATGTGGACGACGAATCTCCAAGTGTGACAGATTTCGTCTTTGAACGGGTACCTTGGTAAACTCCTCCTGTAACGGTCGTGGATAACCGCTTAGAAGAGAGTTTCTTGGTTACGCTAGTTGAGATTTTTGGGCTGGAGACATTTGTTTTCTTCCCTCTCTCGCCGCCAGAGATTTTCTGAGCAGAATTATAGGAGGCGACGAGAAGCGCCTCGTCCTCTGAGCTTGGTTGTTGCAGTCGTTGGAAGACGGATTGTCAGTCTTCTTGTACTACCGTATTGTTGCAGCTGCAGTTGACAATGACTTGGGTGCAGTGATGTCCATGGAAGGACTCTCTGCACACCGAGGCTTCTTCTCTTTCCTTGCGCTTGTGAAGGATCACGTCACGTAAGTCAGGTGCGTCTCGAGCAACCTTTACACCCAATTTGTGGGCCCGAGAATCCCGAGCATCTGAGTGTGTTGGCACCAAGTTTGCTCCCTAATTATTGGGAGACTCTTGGAAACCACTTTGTTGGTTTGCCGTCGGGAGCTGGACTCGAGTGGTTCTGTACAACTTTCCATCGGAGGCCCGCATAACAGTAAGCGAAGCGCTCGGATGGTCAGAGGTTGGGACAGCTGACTGAGCTCGCCGAGACCGCGCTGTCCTAGACTTCTTTGCTCTAGCACCCGAGGGTGCATAGTAGGAAGAGTCCAAATGGTGCTGCAGAGAGTCTGGCATATTTTTTTGGAATCATCTGGAGTTAGGACCACATGAGAGACGGTCAAAGACTGAACCCGAGCCGCCTGGAGCAGATGATCTGCGGCTGGGATTGGTGGCCGCATAAGCTGTCTTCATGCGGCTGGCATTTGTGGCCGCTTGAGCAGTTTGCATGCGGCTGGGAGTTATGGCCGTATGAGCCTCCTTCATGCGACTGATAGTTGTGGCCGCATGAGCCTTCTCCATGCGGCTGACAGTTGTGGCCGCATGAGCTTTCTCCATGCGGCTGGCAGTTATGGCCGCATGAGCTTTCTCCATGCGGCTGAAAGTATTGGCCGTATAAGCCTTCTCCAGGCGGCTGGCCTTTGTGACCGCATGAGTCTTCTCCATGCGGCTGGCCTTTGTGGCCGCATGAGTCTTCATGCAGTTGGCACCCTTATGCGGCTTCCGCACAGAGTTCACCCTTGTTCCTGCAAGTCCAGCATCGTAGTACTTTCCTCTGTCGGACTTGGGAACAGCAGGGTTCTTTGTGGCCTGAAGTGGGGCCGCATGCGAATCTCTGCCGTCCTGGGCAGCAGAGAACACTTCGTCCAGAGCTTGGGGAGGAGCAAATAATTTGGGCCTCCACACCCTGCGGGCCTTCTTCGTGCGGGCTCGCTTCTGGACCGGTCCAGTGCTCCCGTCGGAGAGCATTTCTTCAAACGCCTGTTGGTCGAAGCGGATGACCAGCATTTGTTGTGTGGAGCCAAGTTTAGCTGCGTCCGATTGTGTCACCAACTTCTCAGCCGTAGAGAAGTTAGTCTCCAGCAGAGTCGCCATCGTGTTTGCCATTGATTATAAAAGAACAGAACAGTTTTATGGGAGGACTGGACTTTTACTTCACAATACAAACTCGCTTGTACAAAGAGAGCCTAGGAATAAAAACTAGGAAAAGCAATCTAAGTACAATTGTTTAGTTTTTCTGGGGGATGACGGTAGAGGCTCGGGAGAGTGCTATCAACTCTGCCTTACTCCTTAGACGATCGGACGTCGCTTCGGCTCTGGTGAAGAAATGCTCTTGCTGGGTGCTCTTTGCTCTATATCTCTCTCTGTGTCTCCGCCGCTCTCTGTCCAGGGTTTTATAAGGGAATACACCTTACTATTTATAGGGCTTTGTGATAATTAGGGTGTGCAGTAATTGCTCCTTGAAAAGTGGGCGGTTAGGGATTTGGTTAAGATTAGCCTTGATCTTGTTTGTTAGAAATTAATCTGGGCTATTAATGTTGATTGCAACAAATCTGGACAGTTAATGTTGATTGTAACAAATCTGGACAGTTAATGTTGATTGCACCAAATCTGCATGGTTTGTTGGAAATCGATCTGGGCAGTTAATGTTGATTGCAACAAATCTGCATTGTTATGATTTGTTGGTTGCTAAATCCGAGTGGATAAATCTTAGTCAATCTTCTGCCACGTGTCCCAACCGCCATTATGCTGAGAGCCATATGAATGCGGGTGGATAAGTCTTAGTCGATCTTCTGCCACGTGTCCCAACAGCCATTATGCTGCGAGCCGCATAGACGGGGCGTCCTGGTAGTGCCGCATGAGTATGGCCCCGACTACCGAGCCGCATGAAGGTGGCAGCTGCATAAAAGTGACAGTCGCATAAAAGTGAACCCCAACTGAACCGCATAAGGGTGGCCCCCCACAATCCGAGCCGCATGAAAGTGGCAGCCGTATGAGGGGTAGCCTCCAACTGAACTGCATAAGGTGGACCCCACGACCGAGCCGCATGGAAGTCTTTGAAGCGATCCGCATAAGGTGCTTTGGAATTGGTGGATTGTGCCAGCTATAAAGATTTTATCTCGTGTCTCTAGGAGCACGCCATTATGACAGAGCCATCATTTTACCTTTATGTCAGGACTGTCAATCCTTCGTTGTCAGAGCTGCCGCTTTTCTGTGTCAGGGTAATTAATGAGCCAGCTGCTCAGAGTTTATGGCCAGCTGTAAAGGCCTGTTTTGAGCCGCGTGAGGCCATGTGGCTTCCCTTTCATCTTTCTGAGCCGCATGAAGCTCTCGGGTCTTTTGAGCCGCATGAAGGCTCCTTCAGCTATGTGCCGCATGGGGTTGATTTCGGGCCGCATAAGAATTTATTATTTTTCCATACTTCTACAACGTCACATCGCACGCTCGACCAAGCGACGATGGCTATCATTCTTGTAAAATAATTCTTCTTAAATATGGCATCATATACTAGGTCCTGCAGCGACAGCTATCTTGCTTGTAGTGATGATTCTTGCATAATTTGAACAATTTGTACTTGTAGGTGTTTCGAGTAGATAATTCTTGTAAGTGGTTCAAGTAAAAGAGGCTAGATGAGTCATATACATGTGTTACAAGTGCATGAATCCAGAATACCAATTCGTGTTGTGACAGAGAATCAAATAGAACTATACTAGAACTGAATTACAGTAATCATCAAATAAATGAAAGAACTAACAGAGAATGTACTCGCCTGATATCCTGAGCAACTGGTGTAAACAGATGTTCGAACCGGAGTCACAATGTCGTAATTAGAGCAATACACGTTATAATGTGTTCAACTTGAAATAATTGAAGTTTATAATACAATCTACATGTTTCTAGGTCAATCTAAGTCAAAGTCAACTCTTGGTCAACTCTGGTCAACTAAGAAGTCAAGGTCAACTATCTAGGGTCAATTGGTCAACATTTGGTACTTGGTCAACATGGCCTTAAATAGTCTAGTGTAGATTTTGGACTATGATAACTAGACTAATGTAGTCTTCAACCATATTGAGTCCTATTTTTTTCCTCTAAAGTGCACCTTCATACCACTCAAAACCAACTCAAACAATACTAACCTCATTCAAACTCTCTCCCAATGAAACACTCGAACCCTCTCTAACTCAATAATTTTTCCTACCAAACTATGATACTCCATAAGACACTCTACCTTCCCCCCATTTTATCACTCTTGAACATACTCCTCTAGCCTAGACTTACCACATCTATATATACTAATAATACGTACATATATGCATGGATACAACCATATAGGCAACTAAGGACTGGCTCGAAATACTCACATTCACAAACCCTTCTCCATTCATTCTCTATACTAGCCATGGCCTATGTACCAAATCAAACAGGAAGAGGATCCCTTGCTGCCAAAGTGGTCCCCCCCCCAATCTCATCTATCCTTCAAACATTTTCCCCCTCTCCTAAATACACACTCTAACACTTATCAACTAGACTATCATTTACTCTTAACCACATCACATCCTCTACTAGTCCCTCATCTGAAACCAAGTGCCTAATTGATACATAAGCAACTGCATAATGATTAGGTAATATGAACAACTATGAATGAATACCTAAGTTGAGGTATGAGACAGATGTCTGAACATTAGGCAATACATGGAAATGACAACTCAAGGCTGGACCAATGGTTAAGGTATTGGACTTGACACTAGTTCAAAGTCTGAACCCAGTTCAGTTTTTGAATAGTAGATACTGTACAGAGCCAAAATAGGTTGGCACACATGATCATACATCAACTGAATCAATATACAAACGAATGCACCTAACAGGACATTACCTATATCTGATAATCTAAGGTCAGCCCTATATGCAGGACAGATATATCTGTAGCCTGATACTCCCAGGTACTGAATCGATTAATGAAGGTCAACATTCCATGTTTATATATTTATATATATATATATATATATATATATATTATATAATATATATAATTAGATATATATATATATATCTATATATATTATATATATTATATCTATATATATAATATATATATATTATTTTCTTTCCTCTTGATTTGGGAGGGTTAATATATATATATATATAATATATATATTATATATATATTATATATATATTATATTATATTATCTATATATATATATATATATATAAAATAAAAAATATATATATATATATATATTATATATATAACCCTCCCAAATCAAGAGGAAAGAAAAAATAATATATTATATATATATATAATATATATATATTAAGGAAAGAATTTATTGAAAGCTAAAGGTGGTTCTGTAAGAGCATTACAGCAGGTGCGGAACCGACAAAACACAAAACGGGCTCCGTAAAACAGGTAGTAACTAAAAAATGACGAAATTTTGAAAATTCGAAATTCGAAAACTCGAATTCGAACAGGTCACCGCGTCATGCGAGAACGAGGGGGGAGAATGCGCGTTGGGAATGGGTGTGGGCACATTGCCCTAGGGGGACACGCGTCCCGGGTGGCGCTCAGCCGAAGAAGAAGGCACGCGGCACGGGGAGCCCCGGGCCTCCCCCCGCCTGCACGCAAGCCCAAGCCGGCCGGAAGGGGAACCGTCGACAGGGAAGCATCCACACCGGGAGGAGGAGGGATCGACTTCGGGGGGAGAAGGAGAATCCTGGCACGGGGAACGCTACCGGAGAGAGGGGGACAACGAACGGCTCCGGCGAGGGAGGCCGGGAGAGGGGGGTCGCCTGGAGGGAGGAGGAGCCCCAGCGGGCTGGTGGCTAAAGGCGGGGCCTACCACCGGCGACGGGGGGATCCTCCAGCATGAGGCGGTGGGACCGCCGGAGGCCATCGGTGGGGGGAAGGAGAGGGCCGGACGGGGACGGCGCCACCGCAGGCGAGGGACCCTACCGGCACCGGAGAGGCTGGACGAAGGCGGCCGGCCACTGCGCAGTGACCGGAGAGGGCCGTTGCACGGCCACCAAAGCCCACGAGGGGGGGCCGCTGACTTAGGGGTGAACGTCGACGAGGTTGGAGGGGTGGAGACGGGGCCCGGTCCAGGGCCGGCGGTGCACGCCGGCCAATGGAGTGATAGGAACGCGGTCGCCTCCGGGGGGGGGCACCGCCGCTGCCGGGGGGGGACGGCCACGAAAGGGGGCGGCGAGAGGAGGAGGCACCGGGGGAAGCACCGAAATAGGGGACGGCACACCGGCCGGGATGGGGGGCGCACCCGACGGGCATCGAGAGGGACGCCAAGAGGCGGGGGATGCGGACCGGGTTGCTCTCCGGGTGGAGCAGCGACTGCGAGGGCCTCTCCTTGCCCGGTGGCGCCGGTGCCGATGAGGAAGACGTCGACGTCGATGAATGGGGGGTGGGAGGATGGACGCCGGGGCCGTCGCTGCGGAGGAAAAGGGCGGCAACACCTCGGGCGGCAAGGAGGCTGCCAGGAAGAGGGGAAACCGCCTGGAGAGGAAAGCCACGGGAGGGGGGACGGCAGGTGGAGCAGGACGGCGGCGGAGGCCGGTGCGGGCTGCCAGGGGGCCGCCCCCTAAGGCATCGCCCACCGAGGAGCCGTCCACCAAGTAGGATTCCACCCCAAGCCGAAGCCACCCCTGGGAGCAGGGCTCACCATTTATGCACCACTGTCGATATTATATATATAATAATATCTATATATATATATATATATATATATATTATATATATATATATATATATATTATATATATATATATACACACATATCTAAGATTAAATGGACAGATATATTCAAGATCAGACATACCCCCGCCAAAAAGAGACCCTTCCATTATTACCAATTAACATATCCATCTTCTCACGACTGTTTACCTTACAGATACAACCTTAGTCCCTCTCGAATACTGTATAGGACTGTGAAGTCCCTATAGCATGAGCTAAGGCAATTTAGTTGACCGATACAAAAAGGAAACCAATAGATTGATGCAAATGCAATGTAACACTGACAAGAAGCATGGGTGAATGAAATTAGTAAGGGAACTGATACATACTCTCTACAGTCCCTCTCTAATACTAACACATGTCTCTCTCTCCCTGCAACAGACACAAGGCATCCCAGACCACTGCTACACACCAATACATTTAATTGCTCATGGTATATGCTCATCCTCTAGGTCATCACTATTACTGAGTTTCATTCCCACAGATACATATGAAGACAATATAGGACTGATACTACATTACAAGATATTGGGCAGGACATGAATATCCTGGGGACTAATCATCATGGATAGAGTGGTATCACAGTGTGTCAAATGAGTGGAGGTTGTCAAGTGAGTGTGCACAGCAATGCAAATAAACGTGCACAGAAAGAGAGGGGTCCTCGACTACATAGAGCAAGATTTACAGACCATGCCATGGCTCAACATGGCCATGGCTCGAAGCCCCAAGCTTCGACTACATGTCAGACCCTAGACCCACCCAATATAGTCATTAGGATGTGAAACGAAGGTGTAATAGTCGAGAATATGGCTGAATTCCGCGTGTGTACGTATCAGTACGAACATCTGCGGTACGATTAGTCATCGAATACCAAACAAAACCTCCTCAAATTTTGGGTGCCCACTGACTGTCATAGCCCCCATGTGTCTACCAAATTTTTGTCGTCTCGTGTCGTGTCCAGTGAGATATGGGTTTGTGGCAGCCGAACACTACACCACGTGTATGCACGAGTCCCCGTGTCCAATATCGATACCAAAAAGCACCAAATCAACTCAGTCATGACAATAATTAATCTACCATATTTAGCTACAGAATCATGTAATTAGTTTAGAAATTCATAAACAAATGTTCTAAGAGGCATTTCATCGAACACAATGAATAGCTTCCCGATACTCTTGCGATACGCATACCAAATGGATTCGATTTAAACCCAAACTTGGCCTAGGGCTAGGGGTACCCTAAATGAATGCATCTTTGGAGAGAAATCTAGAAATTACTAGGTTTAAAGGTCATTACCTATTGAGAGTTGGAATCTCAATGAAAGCTCCTAGATCTCCACCAAGCTCCAATGGTCAAATTGCTTCCAATCCTTGCTAACTAGCCAATAGCGACCTCCTCTACACTAGGGGAGTGTATTGCAATTGATTTGGTTTAACTTGGAGGTAATTGAAAAAGGGGGCAAAATTTGGGAAAGAACACAAATTAGGGTTAGGGTTTGCAATGAAAGAGGCAAGAAGGGGGCTAGCATGATGTTATATAGGGAGGGGGGTGCCTCTTATGCCTGCCATAGGTGTCCTAGGGTTAGGGTTTGGTCCAATTTAGTTTAGAGGCCTTCTTTTGGTTGAAAAAGCCCCTTTAGTAAAGGCCCAATCACAAATTAGGGTTTCCACTGAATATCTAACTTAGACATAATATCTAGATATTTAAAACTTGGTTAACTTATTCTAATCTACTAACTAAGCCTCTAGGTTCATGATCAACATCTAGATTAGGGCAATTCTAGGTTTAGACATAATATATCAATTAGCACTATTAATTAATTAAAATTCAAAAATAATTCAATTTTATAAATTACCAAAATACCTTTGCTCTAAAAAGTGGTGGTGACAAATCTACCCCGTTATAAAAATTTTGTCCTCGAAATTTAAGGTGGTCGTACTCCTTCTAGGTCAAACCCCCAACAGTCAAGGTCAAGAAAATTCTATCTAAAGCATACAAAACATGGTCCTACTGGTCGTGATTTTACAGTCTCGAACAGGGTCACTATACTATCTAGCACATCACAAGAATATCCTGACAGGTACTAATGAAATCACACATCAAGGTGGAAAAGAAGAACAAGAAAGACAGACTTGCTAACCCGTCACCCTCAGCATCGGTCTCCTCGACGTCAGCGCAAAAGCCCGCCCCTCTGGTGCTGGGCATGGTGCTGGGCCGCAGGTGGCCTAGCTCCCTTATCTACTTTATGATACTCAAGTAACATCTGTACTATTATTCCACTCATTATACTAGTGCACATCTATATGGTATCTATTCTGCAATTTGATAATCTACCTGTCTATCCAAAACCATGTTACCAGAATCCTCGTCACGCCAGTAAGTACGGCTGCGATAATCCATAGAGTCTGCAACTAAGGCACATACCTCTAGAATCATGATATTTAAAATTTTTGCATTGTCGCATGCTTGGCTGCGAAAACTTTAAATTCCTACACTCGAGAACATCCAAAACTAGACTCTATATCTTCGTCATGCCAGCTAATATGGCTGTAGAAGACTCTAGATTCCATAACTGAGGCAACCTTGCCCATAAGATTTATCTTGGTAGAAAATCAAGTCAACAATGAACACCAAGAACCAAATTCAACAACGAAAGGAAAGTAGACAAAACGGTTGGAATCGAATTTCGAGATAGTTTATAATAAGATTCTCAAGGGTCATCCCATGAATCTTCTCAAGTAGTCCTAGCTGTGATTGAGTATCCTCTCACGCTAAAGCCTATTCTTATCTCTTACCGCGGGCGCAGTAGTACAACAAATCGTCGCACTGCCACGACTTCGCACTAATGCGAATCTCGACCTGTATGGGCCACCACTAAAAATGTATCACGATCCGCACCCGTATAAGGGTACAAGTGCGTAACAGCGCCCAACCTACGTCACAGAATCGGTGGTAGAATGCTATACTAGGTCACTATCTAAATAACTCATGCAATTATATAATATACCCGTCATGGATCTCAACTCCGAATGGAGGACAAGTACAGATATAGTAAAACTCAATCACAGTCTAAGCACGATAAGATAACACAGAAGTCTAGGTAACTACTAAGACAAAACACAACAACTAAAATAAAAACTACTAAATAAAATATCTCAAGACAATCTCAAATACAAAGTCAAGTATCTCAAGTATTACAATTCAAGTTCAAACGTGAAACCTAAAGCAAGTCTACAACTAGTCTCCCGATCATTCCTGAGAATCAGGACCAATGGTAACTAACCCCTCCTCGGTTCCATAGCAAGGGCACGTATCTCCAGGGCAAACATCTGTAATATTTCGTCAACGTATCCAGTCAAGATTGGAACGACCACATCTTATCTAGAAATTCCAAGTAAATGACAAAGACTATAAGCAGTTATAGATAGCTTATGAACAAGGAAAGTTTAAGACATGTAATGAAGTATAGCAACAGTTTAGAATAAGAAAAGTAAATGCAGAATCAGGAAAAACATGGCACTGAAGACTGTAAAATATAGCTAACTGAACTAGAGTAAATGTGATACGAGTCCAGAAAGTAAAATATAAGTCAAGTGTGATTCCAGCATGAGTCCAGTAAGTAATTCTAGTAGGTGATTCGAGTAGTGATACGAGTAGTAATGAGTCGAGTAGTGATTCGAGTAGGATGATTCGAGTAGTGAATAGGCACATCGCACACTCGACCAAGCTGCGATGGCTACATTCTTGTAATACGGCACATCGCATGCTCGGCCAAGCGGCGACGGCTATCATCTTGTTTAGACGAGTAAATATGGCACATCGTACGCTCGACCAAGTGGCGATGGCTATCATTCTTGTAAAATGATTCTTGTTGATGGCACATCACATACTAGGCCCTACAGCGACGGCTATCTTGCTTGTGTGTGATCTTTGCATAATTTGAACAATTTTTACTTGTAGGTGTTTCGAGTAGATAATTCTTGTAAGTGGTTCAAGTAATAGAGGCTAGATGAGTCATATACATGTGTTACAAGTGCATGAATCCAGAATACCAATTCGAGTTATGACAGAGAATCAAATAGAACTATACTAGAACTGAATTACAGTAATCATCAAATAAATGAAAAGAACTATCGAGAATGTACTCGCCTGATATCCTGAGCAACTGGTGCAAGCAGATATTCGAACTGGATTCATAATGTCGTAATTAGAGCAATACAGGTTATAATGTGTTCAACATGAATAATTGAAGTTTATAATACAATCTACATGTTTCTAGGTCAATCTAAGTCAAAGTCAACTCTTGGTCAACTCTGGTCAACTAAGAAGTCAAGGTCAACTATCTAGGGTCAATTGGTCAACATTTGGTACTTGGTCAACATGGCCTTAAATAGTCTAGTCTAGATTTTGGACTATGATAACTAGACTAATGTGGTCTTCAAACCATATTGAGTCATATTTCCTTTTTCCTCTAAAGTGCCTTCATACCACCCAAAACCAACTCAAACAATACTAACCTCATTCAAACTCTTCCCAATGACACACTCGAACCCTCTCTAACTCAATATTTCCTTCCTACAAACTCTGATACTCTCATAAGACACTCTACCTTTCCCATTTATCACTCTTGAACATGCTCCTCTTGCCTAGACTTACCACATCTATATACTAAATAATAATATTAGCATGGATACAACCATATAGGCAACTAAGGACTGGCTCGAAAACTCACATTCACAGATTCTCCATTCATTCTCTATACTAGCCAATGTCCTATGTACCAAATCAAACAGGGAAGAGGATCCCTTGCTGCCAAAGTGGTCCCCCCTCTCTCTATCCTTCTATATATTTTCCCCTCTCCAAATACACACTCTAACACCATCATCAACTAGACTATCATTTACTCTTAACCACATCACATCCTCCACTACTCCCTCATCTGAAACCAAGTGCCTAATTGATACATAAGCAATGCATAATGATTAGGTAATATGGACAACTATGAAATGAACACCTAAGTTGAGGTATGAAATAGATGTCTGAACATTAGGCAATGCATGGAAATAACAACTCAAGGCTAGACCAATGGTTAAGGTATTGGACTGGACACTAGTTCAAAGTCTGAACCCAGTTCAGTTTCTGAATAGTAGATACTGTACAGAGCCAAAATAGGTTGGCACACATGACCAGGCATCAACTGAATCAATATACAAACGAATGCACCTTACAGGACATTACCTATATCTGATAATCTAAGGTCAACCTATTGCAGGACAGATGTATCTGTAGCCTGATACTCCCAGGTACAGAACCGATTAATGAAGGTCAACATTCGATGTTTATATATATATATATATATATATATATATATCTATATATATATATATATATATATATATTATTATATAGGTTGGGTCTCTCCGCCGCTTAGTCGTGGTTCCCCTGCGGCCGTTGCCCCCCTCCGTCGGGTCTGGTGACCTCCGGGGCCGCCTCCGGCTCCCCGTGGCACGCCCACTGCTCCCCCGCGGGGTCGAGCCCTCCATTCCCTTTCTGGTGCCCCCTCGTCGCGATCCCTTCATGGTGGGTGGTGCCCCCTCGGCGTTGCCACCCCCTCTCGTGCTGGCCTGCCTCGGGCTGAGCGCCCTCCGCGTTCGCTTTGGGCTGTTTCCTCGGGTGGCGCGTGGCGTTAGCTGCCTCGGGAAGCGCCCCCTTTCCCTCGGGTCCCGTCCCTGTGCGGACCGAGCCCCCAATCGGGACCCGTGCGTGGTGTCCTTTTTCCCCTTTTTTTGATTTTTCCTTTGTATTTCGAATTTCGTTGAAATTCGAACTTTTGGGTCTGCTGTTTTATTATTTCTTGCTTAGTTCAATAAATTCTAGTGTTTCAGAAATATATAATATATATATAATATATATATATAATATATATATATATATATATATATATATATTTTTAAGAAATATATATTATATATTTTTAACCAACCGTCTTCCGGGCCGAATACCCCGCACCTCCCACGGCCCAGTGCCACCACCTCTCTTATCGCACTCGGTTTTCTTTATTAAAAAAAAAATAGTAATCTTAGTTAAGACGAGTCGCGTCTGGATGTATGTTAGGGGTTCCTTCCTCACTTTGTACGAACTTTGGCTATCTCCCGGTTCCACCTATGTTTTTCAATGAAGGTTTTAGCCATTGTTAAAAAAAAGAAAAAAAAGAAAATATATATATTATATATAAGATATATATATATATAATATATATATATATATATATATATATAGAGATATTATTTCTATATATATCATAGAATATATATATATATATATATATATATTTTTTTTTTTTTTTAGTTTATATATATATATTTCTTTTATATATATATATATAGATATATATATATATATAATATATATATATATATTATATATATAGATATATATATAATATATATATATATATTATAATTTATATATATATTTTATATATATATATATTATAATATATATATAGATATATATATATATATATATTTATATATAGATATGTATATATAAAAAATATATATATATTATAATATATATCTCTATATTAGATATGATATTATCTATAATATATATATCTATATATATATATTATATATATATTATATATATATAATCTAATATATATATTAGATATGTGTGTGTATATATATATTATATTATCTATATATATATCTATATATATATATATATATATATATATATATATATATTATTTCATTATATATATATATATATATACATATAATATATATATATTTATTTATTTTATTTTTTATATATATATATTATACAACCAAAGGTTTTTGAATCTAGGGCTGACTGTGCCAAGATAAAGAGTGGTTGGGATTTAATCTTGGTGAATCAACGGTTGTGGGGTTTTATGGGGAATCCAAAGAGTGGGTTTGCACTCATATGGTTGTGGATGAGCATTATTGAGAGTGGGGTTTTATGGGAAATGAGCATGATTGAGAGTAGGGTTTTATGGGAAATCCAAAGAGTGGGGTTTGCATCATAATGGTTATGGATGAGCATTATTGAGAGTTGGGTTTTATGGGGAATGCAAGAAAAATCACATCCAGCAGTGTTGGGATTTAATATTTGATGGGGGCCTCTAATTATTATATTCGTTTAAAATTGGGGGTCCAGATTTTGAGGGGGAATACCTTAAATGAACCATGCCCTATGGGCACGTTTATGACTAGTATATATATAATTAAATGGACAGATATCCAGATCAGACTACCCCCGCCATAAAGAGACCCTTCCTTTATTACCAAATAACATATCCATCTTCTCCCGACTGTTTACCTTACAGATACAACCTTAGTCCCTCTCGAATACTGTATAGGCCTGTGAAGTCCCTATAGCATGAGCTAAGGCAATTTAGTTGACTGATACAACAAAGAAACCAATGGATTGATAAAATGCAATGTAATACTGACAAGAAGGGTGAATGAAATTAGTAAAGGAACTGATACATACTCTCTCTACAGTCCCTTTCTAATACTGACACATGTCTCTCTCTTCCTGCAACAGATACAAGGCATCCCAGACCACTGCTACACACCATACATTCAATTGCCATGGTATATGCTCATCTCTAGGTCATACTACACTATTACTGAGTTTCACTCTCATAGATACATTGAAGACAATATGGACTGACACTACATTACAAGATATTGGGCAGACATGAATATCCTGGGGACTAAACATCATGGATAGAGTGGTATCACGTGTCAAATGAGGTGGGGGTGTCAAGTGAGTGTTGCACATGTCACGACCCGCACCCGCTTTTCGGATACGAAGCGTGTCCAAGCCCAGCTACACCGTAGTGTCGGCGGTAGTACACTGTCTATACACAAGTCACGGCAATCTAGAATCATACGATAAACTATATCTCATCCACAGAATAATCGAATCAACCAAGATCAATAAAAATACCAAGAAACTGAATAATATGACTGAATATATCCAAGATTCAATGTCACGTCCAGTGGACACAAATCCACCACCAATAGATGGAAGGAGAAATAAATACATAAATACACTAACTGAATACAACTGCTAATCAAGGCAACCCCAACTGCAAAGCTCCGCTGTCTGGTGCTGACTCAACCGGCTCAACTGCTCCTGACTCAAACTCGGCTAAACCTAAAGAGATCATCAGGTCCTTAGAGGACTAGCAAGATACATAAAAACAAGCCTTTCTAACAGTTTATTACGCATGGAGAAAAATACAGATAAACAAGTAAACTGAGCAATGATAAACACGAATTGTACACTGTCTACACTAAATGACTGCTGGACGAGGACGAGAGAACTCTGTCAAGATGTCACGGATAACCAATCGAATACTCAAACCCTCGTCCCTAGTGTGGACTCGCAGGTTTGATCAATACTCCCTCTTCCCTAGTGTGGACTCGCGGCTAGCATCACCCTCGCCCCTGATGTGGACTCACAGGTGTGAACCATATACTAAACCCTCGTCCCTAGTGTAGACTCGCAGGTTAGTCATCCTCGTCACGTGTGGACTCGCTGGTGTGGACCAATAACTACTAACCCTCGCCCCTAATATGGACTCGCAGATTAGCTTAAGACACAGATAACTGCTAACCCTCGTCCCTATTGTGGGACTCGCAGTTTAGCTTCAAGATTTCAATACAAGAAGGAATAGCAGTTCAGTTCATGACTTTTCGACCCACGATACGACTCAATCAAGGCTCAAATGAATACATCCAATAAGGCACAGCTTACTATAAACACGGTCTATTAGCAATGATACAAATATACAAGCAGGATATGAACGATACTGTCAATAATATGAGAAAAACTGGATAATAATAAAACACAGTGCATGTAAATAAGTTGTGTAGAAGGGCAAGATATATTGCCTGGAATCCTAAGCTGCTGGTATGGTTATTCTCTATATCGATGTCCAGGTAGCCTATTTATACCATATAATATATATCATGTCATATAAGCAATTTGGTACAAAGATGGCAAGCTACTTAAATATCAGTCCTTGGTTATTGACTACCTCCTCCTTGCTTAGTGCCTGTAGGTTAAAATTTGGTTTCATTATCCTACTTGTATAGTTCTCCTTTCTTATACCCAGTCCTTGGTGTTCTCTGTACTAGTAATATAGTATGATGCCCATACCTAGAAAAATACAAGTTAACTTGCTACCTAGCATACCTAGAATGCAAAGGTATTCATATGCAGCTACATCCTTATGTGCATGTGCAGTCATCTTCTTTCTGGTGTGGCTTGATTCAAATCTATCATATATACTGCTAACCTGAACTTCGACTACAGTCAATATTCTCTCCCAACCACGTGGTTTTCTAACTACTTTAGTTTACCTATACTCTGTTTCTACTACCTGCAGGTCATAGTCCTATTCTTCATTGCAATCAAACCACTGCCATCTGTAGGAGCCCTTCATGACAATTAGAAAATTGATCCTAAGGGCTTTAGCTCGAGTGAATACAGGGAAACACATGTATATATGGAAAACTAAACTTGCAAGGGGTATTGGACACTATGTGAAGTGTAAACTGAAACAATACCAAGACTGAACAAACCTCTCCCTTAAGGGACTGAATCAAATTGATGCAAGAGACCAATTGTCCTATATTTAGATTCAATCCTGTGATTTGTGTATCAGCCCCCAATTTCCCTCTTCTATATTTACCTACCATATAATCCAACTCTAAACCTTTTAATTACAAACAAAAGAGAACACCCACACATCCTCATCCCATTTTACTAATGGTCCTTAAATTTGTTCCAGGCACCTATCCGTTTCAACCAATTTGTGTTCAGACCATCTCTAATCCTGACACTCAAAACCCAGGGGTCCCTTACTGATACTGATACCTGAACCTTGGCTCCTTTGGCTTGATAGGCCTGGGTGACAGTTCACAGTTTCTAAAGGAAAATAATGTGAATATAAAAACCTTTATCCCACGTTCTGCTACTAAGTTTGGGTTACTTCACCAAGACTGAACCCTGTGGCACACACACGTTCCCTACCGAAAGGTACACTTGAGTGCCCTGCATACTAGGTATTGTTGCCCTTAAATCAAGGGATGTGCAACTGATATAAGAACTTAATCAGTGATAAATGACCTGTGTAACAGATACACTGGTGATGTCTACTGGTACAAGAAAAATCATGTCTCTGCTATGCGTACAGGGTACTATGTGCAACTAGCACCCTTATACTTGTTATGCTACTAGATAGGGATAGACCTGTCCCATGAATATCTACTCACTGATACTCTGTGTGAACTGTCACAAGTTAATGCTAAGATGACCAGAGAATAGCCTAAGACATTTTAAACTCGATTATGTTGAACAGCATAGGCGTCCACTTGATAGTTGATTGCCATGGAATCGGGGTTAGGTTCTGTTGCAATGGTTACACAAAAAACAAGTAATGAAGTAACCCAAGTTCAGGCTCATAGGTAGATAGGGTACAGTGGTCAACTGTTTGGACTGTATAGATCATCACAGGTAGGTTAGGTAGGTACCCCCCTTTCTATTGTATGGACTCTGGTACTCAGACTCCCTACATATCTCTCATAGCTATTTCCTGATACATAGCCATGGTGCCCTCTGGTACACATGTAACTAGACACCTCCCTCGTTTATTTCTTGTACCCAGCTATCAGCCTATGGCCCATGTCCAGGCTGATATCAATCAATAACAATTATCCTTCTTTATTACCTATTGGTACACCACTCACCAACTCTTAATTACCCAATTCCTATAGACAATTAATCGAGTGTCTTAAATCCTTATTGAGTTATGAACAAAAACTAAAGTAAGGAATTGATATGATACTGCATGAAGGGGTTACCTGTGTTTGAGAAATCAAAACTCCACTCTGGCTTCTCGACTGCTCGTTGATCCTTCCCAAGCAATTGAACTTCTGGGAGATGGTAAGTTCTAGGGTTCATGAATCATGCTATATAATTATCTATGATATATATATATATATTATATTATAGGAGAATTGGATAGGATCGATTTGAATATGATTTGTGGATCCTATTTGAATTCTGGACAGAAATAACTACAGGGGTTTAAAGGGTTGGTAGAAATATTTGAATTTCTATATGCTCTATCTAAGGATTTGAATGGATTTGTTTTAGGTTGAGCTCATGCACAAACAGGGATCAGCTGCTAATCCCTCAATGTTTATATACTAGTGTTTGATCAAAGTAGAAGAGGATAAGGGGGAGTTCTCTCTTGTGTCAAATGAAATCAATACTCAGGATTCTGAGTATTCAGGATTCTGAGTATTCAGGATTCTGAGTATTCGATTGAAAAGGGAGAGTTTTAAATTAATTCTATTTTGCACTAAGGTCCCTATCAATACCATATTAGTCCTCTGCTATCAAAATTTACAACTCCTCCTTCTCTTAATGAACCTTTCATAATGGGCCCTGTCAATACTATTATCCTTTGGTCCCTTATTGCATTTTGAATAAAAAAAGACCCATAACACTAAATGAGATATTAAAGAAATTTCAACTTAAAAAAAAAATTTGGTCAAGGGGTTGACAGCACAGCAATGCAAATAAACGTGCACATACAGAGAGGGGTCCCCGACTACACAGAGCAAGATTTAAGGCCATGCCTGGCTAACATGGTCATTGGCTCGAAGCCCCAAGCCTTGGACTACATGTCAGTCACTAGACCCACCCAATAGAGTCATTAGTGGAAACCAAGGTTGTAACAGTCGCGAGAAGTGGCTGAATTCCGCGTGTGTACGTGTCAGTGCGAACATCTGCGGGTGCGATTTCTCATCGAACCCAACCATACCACCTCAAATTTCGTGTGCACACTGACAGTCATTGCCCCCACGTGTCCACCAATTTTGTGTCATCTCGTGTCGTGTCCAGTGAGATATGGGTTCGTGGCAGCAGGACACTGCACCACAGGGTGTACACGAGTCCCCGTGTCCAATTGACACCAAAATCAACTCAGTCATGACAATAATTAATCTACACATATTTAGCTACAGAATCATGTAATTAGTTTAGAATTCATGAACAAAATGTTCTAAAAGGCATTTCATCGAAACAATGAATAGCTTCCGATACTCTTGCGATACGCATACCAATGGATTCTTTGAACCCAAACTTAGCCTGGGCTAGGGGACCCAAATGAATGCATCTATGGAGAGAAATTGAGAAATTACTAGGTTTAAAGGTCATTACCTATTGAGAGTAGGAATCTCAATGAAAGCTCCTAGATCAAGATCTCCACCAAGCTCCAATGGTCAAATTGCTTCCAATCCTTGCTAGCTAGCCAATAGAGACCTCCTCTACACTAGGGGAGTGTATTGATATTGATTTGGTTCAATTTGGAGGTGATTTGAGAAAAGGACAATTTAGGGAAGCACAATTAGGGTTAGGGTTTGCAATGAAAGAGACAAGAGGGGAGGCTAACATGATGTTATATAGGGGGGGGTACCTCTTGTGGCCGACCATAGGTGTCCTAGGGTTAGGGTTTGGTCCAATTTAGTTTAGAGGCCTTCTTTTGGTTGAAATCAAGTCCCTTTAGTAAAGTCCCAATCACAAATTAGGGTTTCCACTAATATCTAACTTAGACATAACATCTAGATATTCTAAAAACTTGGTTAACTTATTCTATATACTAACTAAGCCTCTAGGTTCATGATCAACATCTAGATTAGGGCAATTCTAGGTTTAGACCTAATATATCAATTAGCACATTATTTGTCATGACCCGCACCCTGAGGGGGCCAGAGAAGTGGGTACGTCCAGCCTACGAGCGGTGTGTCAGCGGTAGACGCTATATAGTTCGTCTATAACATCTAACATCTAACATCATATGATATAAACATATCATTCCGCACGGAGGTATAATATAACATCTCAACTCATATCTCAATACTAGTCTAGGGAAGATAGAGCACGATATGGAATCAGATAAAAGAAAGGAATGATCTAAATAGAGTTATCACACCACACAAAGTAGATGTTCAACACAAATATACAAGTCCTGAAATATAACTAAGTCTCGACTAACATCGAAACATCCGATACAAACTGAAAACTAAATACTAGACTAGACTAGGCTCCCTCTACTGAGCTAGATGCTCCCCGGGCTCCTGAAGGTCATCCTCATGTGCCCCATAGAAGGTGGGCAGTCACCGTCTCATCTTATATTTTCAACAGGTCCAGTCATGACAGGAGCAAGCACAATATATCTTACACATTTATAACATGTTAGGAAATATAAAGCATGAAAAAGAAAGAGATACATGAACTGTAGGATGTACATGAAAAACGAGAAATTTTATAACTGAAAATATATATAGGTAAGTAAAAGTGAAGTACTAGTGATTTAGAGCACAATATATTATATAAACGGGTTAGGTTTATACAATAACAATAGGTAACTCTATCATACGTGAGTGTACAATGGATGCATACAATATTTGTATGGGATTTTGATCACATAACCATTTCCTACTCACCCTCCCCAATCATACACAAGGATCCAATCCAGTTATGCTACCTTGTATAATAGTTCTCCATGAAGCTTATGTGATCATAAGAGTACAAGTGTACAATGAGTTACATGAATAGGGATGTACAATAAATATAATATGTTAGTGAAACACACATCACAATATGTATCTGTTGAACACAATAGAGATAACATCGCAAGCGATAATCCATATAGTACCCAATCCGTGATAACAATCGTGCCAGTCAAGTAAAGTAATCTAGAGCAAGAATATAGTCCTTGATAAATATGAAACGATCAGGAATGTACTGGCTTGTCACCTGAATGACTGAGATGAATAGATGCCGAACTGGTTGTCACAGAATCCTATTAGAGTAAACGGTTATGTTGTATTCAGAAATAAGGTAATTGAAGTGTATGATGCAATCTATGATTTCTAAGTCAATCTAGACCAAAGTCAAACTCTAAGTCAAACCTAGTCAACTGGCTAGGAAAAACTAGGTCAACAAGTCCAGATTGATCAAACTAGGAGTCCAACTGGGTCATACTACTCACACAAGCCAAACTAAGTCACACTAGGTCAATCTAAGTCAAACAAGGTCATGCCATGTCAAATTAGGTCACACAAAGTCAACTAGGTCAAGTCAAGTCTAAGTCTAGTCAAAACAGTCAATCTAGTCTAACCAAGTCTAGGTCAACTAGCCAATCTAAGGCCCCACTCTTAGTATCCTAAGATACTAAGATAGGATACTAACTATCTATAGGTTTCCAACATCTAGACACTAGTTAATACTAACATATCATAGGTATCTAACAGATCAAAAATCTAACCAATACCTCAACTAACAACATTCTAACATATAACTTCTAACCATCTATTCTAACTTAGAAACATAACACAACTAACATCCAACTAACTAATATCTAACCATAACATATATGTATATATATCCAACTCTAACTCTAACCAACAACATATGTCATCTCTAACTAATAATAACATAGACTAACACAACTAACTATCTAACTTATATAAGATATCACCATCTAACTTTTAAGATACCTCTAACCTCTACATAGATTCTAACATAACCACTAACATACTAATATATCCATACATACAACATCTAAATTCCTCTCCACTCCAATACTAACACACACAAACACATATACCAAATCCACCCCCTCTCTTCTAAGATACCCACACATCTATATACAAACACACTACCACTCAACCAAAACACAAATCACTCAACAAACCACACTAGCCTCAAGTTAAATAGGATGGCATGATCCTTCCAACTCTCTCACCTTCATAACACACACACTATAGTACCATCTATACAACATCAATCACACACTAGCACATATCCTCTATCAATCTCACTTCTCTCCACTAACCACACACATCCTTATCTCATTCAAATACACACCCTATAATAACATATTACATAACAATAATTAATATATATATATATATTTATAGATATATATATATATAATATATATGTACATATATAAAAAATAATTATATATATATATATATAATATATATATATATGTACATATATGTACTATATCATACAATTCTTGATAACCTATGATACCTACATTCACATGATATCCACTACATAGGCTCATAGGTTACACAAAATGACTATATCGAATAGTCACTCTTCTACTTAAAATCAATACTGTACCAATTGGACCTTCACTAAATTCTAGGATTAAAGTATGTCGTAGCCCTTTGTGTTAGTTTTCCGAAACTTTAAACTGATCGCATTTTCGTGTCCAAAAGCTCCCGAAATCGCAAAAATATCGAAACGGTTCGTCTTTCGTACAGCTGACACTCAAATAATTTCACAGAAAGTTTCAGAACGAATTTGGCTTATTAAAATATATTTGGAAAGCTAACTTCGATACGGTTCTTTTAAAAAACAGAAGATAAATCGGAGTTCTAAGCTAAAGTTATGACATTTCTAAGTTGCTTTGGTTAAAAAAACGTGGATGACGAATTTGAGTTGTTTTGGACAAAAGAAACACATGTAGGCCAAGATACTTGGATACCAACATAGGTATCCAAATGAAACTCATTCTAACCATCCTACTAAGATCAATCCACTCTCTAACCATTCTAAAACTAAATTTAAATATCTATCTAAACTATTATCATACATACATATACATGGGTGTCCTAATTTGGGATCTATCAAGTAGGACACAAGATACATATCTAAAATCCTTAAGAGAGCTGATCCAAATGGCCTCAAATTAAAATCTAATGGTTGTACATGCATGGGTAGATCCTATGGATTCAAATCTAACTAAAATGCAAAGGAAATTGAAATAGAGAGATGGTTATACCTATTGGAAGTGGGATCCACTGATACACTCAAAGGACACGGATCCGACATGAAAGCTCCTCCAAAATGGACACCCTTCCTTGCTCCTTGCTCCCAATCCTTGCTAGCACCTCCTCCTTGGTTGAATGAGAAGAAATGATGGAAGATTGGAAGAAGAATGGAGAGATTTGGAGATCAAAATCAAGAGGGAAGCTCTCAAGTTTGGAGAAGAACAAATTAGGGTTCTATGTAGAGGTAAAAAGAGACAAGGGTTTTCTTAAGGATTCTTTATAGGAAGGGAGGAAACACTTGATGGCTGGATGGTCATTAGATGAATTAGGGTTAGTTTTACATGTAGATGAGTGGCTAGGCTTGTCCACCCAATTCCAAGCCTTCCTATTGGTTCAATTGTCATAAGGCTTTCTTTTTCACAAATATCCCAATAGGTAAATATCCTACTATGAAATATCTAGATATTGTTAATCTAACTTAACCATTAAGTCTCTAACTTTCTAACTAAATCTCCATGAGCATCATTAACATCTAGGTTTAGTCAAAACTAGGTTAGTCTCTAACAATTCAATTAGCACAATATTAATTAATCAAAATTCATTTTCATTAATAAGTCAAAAATGACCAAAATACCCTTAGGCTAAAAAGTCACAATTAGTCATCCTAATCACATGGTTAGGTCCCATGGTCATGATTAGTCTCTAGGTCATGCAGTCTCTAGGGTTACACTAGTTAACCATCAAAATACAATTCAACATTTTAAATAGTTTTAAAACAATTAAAAAGAACCAAAAATCATAACATATTTTAAATATCATTATTAAATAATTATAATTACAAAATTTAAAATTACCCTCATTTTAGAAACTGGGTGCTACAAGTCTACCCTCCTTAGAAAAATTTTGTCCTCGAAATTAAGATGGTCGTACTCCTTCTAGGTTAAACTTCCAACAATCAAGGTCAAGAAAACTATATCTAAAACATACAAATTGTGGTCCTACTGGTCGTGATATCACGGTCTTGATGAGGGTCACTATACTATCTATGACAGCACAAAATATCCTGACAGGTACTAATGGAATCACACAACAAGATGGTAAGAAGAACAGGAAAGAAAGACCTGCTAACCCGTCACCCGTAGCGTCGGTCTACGACTATCAGCGTAAAAGCCCTGCCCCTCTGGGGTATATCCCTCTGATGGTGCGGGGCACGGTGCTGTGCTACAGTGGCCTACATCCCTCTATCTAATCCATGATACTCAAGTAATATCCATACTGATATCCCACTCCAATATACTAGGGCACCATCTATATGGTATCTATTCTGCAATCTGATAATCATACCCGTCTATCCAGAACCATGTTACCAGAATCCTCGTCACACCAATAAGTATGGCTGCGATAATCCATAAAGTCTGCAACTAATGTACATACCTCTCGAATCATGGTATTTAAATTTTTTGCATTGCCGCTAGCTTGGCAGCGAAAACTTTAAATTCCACATTCGAGAAATACATCCAAAATCAGACTCTATCTCATCGCCAAACCAACTAATATGGCTGTAGAAGACTCTAGATTCCATGACTGAGGCAACCTAGCCCATAATTTTATCTTGGTAGAAAATCAAGTCAATAATGAATACAAAGAATCAAATTCAACGATGAACAAGGAAGTAGACAGAAACTGTCGGAATTGAATTTTGAGATAGTTTATAATGAGATTCTCAAGGGTCATCCCAGGAATCTTTTCAAGTAGTCCTAACTGTGATTGAGTAACTCTTTATACTGCCTAATCCTATATCCTAACAGCAGGCTCCTAGCAACACTCTAAGTCGAGCACCACTACAAAATCGTACTAGTTGCGACTCTGACCTGTATGGACCACCACAAAAATGGTCAGACCCGCACCCTGAGAAGGGCACGAGAACGTGGGTACGTCCAGCCTACGCCACAGTATCGACGGTAGAATGCTGTATAGTTCGTCTGTACATCTAACATCAATATGATATAAACATATCATCTCCGCACGGAGGTATAATATAACATCTCAACTCCATATGTCACGACCCGACCCAGTGTAGGGGCACGAGAAGTGGGTACGTCCAACCTACGCCGTAGTGTCGGCAGTAGAACGCTCTCCTAGGTTACTATCTAATCAACAACTCACGCAATTATATAATGTACTTATCAAATCTCAACTCCGAACGGAGGATAAGTATAGATATATAAAATCTTAATCACAGTCTAAGCACGATATGATAACACAGAAGTTTATAACTAAACTAAAATAACAACAAATATAAACTACTAAATAATAATATCTCAAACAAACTCAAATAAAACTCATATCTCGAGTTACTACAATTCAAGTTCTAAACATGAAAACTAAACTAGTCTACTAGCTAGTCTTTCGATCACTCCTGAGTGTCGGGCCAAAGGTAGCTAAGCCATCTCCTACTCTAAGCAATAGGGAAAATCCTCCGGGAAATCATCTGTAATATTTTCAACAGGTCCAGTCCGGACAGAAACGAGTACAATTCATCAAGAAATCCCAAGTAAATACAGAGAACTATAAAGCAGTTATAGACAGTTGTATTGATGAACATGGCAGTTTGTACGAGTAATAATGTAGAGGAATAGTTAAGGTACAAGAAAGTAAGGTAACTAAATAAGAGGAGAAGCATGGCAAGAAAGACTGTAAAATAAAATCTAGCTGAACTAGAGTAACATGATATAAGTCCAGACATTATAATATGAGTCAAGTATAATTCCAGTGTGAGTCCAGACAATGTAAATCTAATACCAGATGATTCCAGTACAAGATGAGTCCAGATAGTGATCAATGATTCCAGGGTGAGTCCAGAAATACTCTAATAATGTGTTTTAAAATATCGAGATCGACATGTAAACGGCTGTAGGTAATACGGCACATCGCACACTCGGCCAAGTGTGGGATGGCTATCATTCAGTATAATTCCAAGGGAGTGGTTCCAGTATTTGGAATGTTCACATGTCTACTTCAATATTTCCTCGCCCAACAAGTACAAGTGAATCCAGAATACGACACGAGAATCGAGATGAGTCCAGCCAAACATGATGATACCAGCAAGTGATTCCAGGTGATTCCAGTAGGTGATTCCAGTAGTGATTCCAGTAGGTGATGCCAGTAGTGATTCCAATATAGAGGCCAGACATGAATAATGATGTCGCATAAAATGGATCAGTAATATCAATCGTGTTTGTAACAGAGAATCAAATAGAACTAACTAGAACTGAAGTACAGTAATCGACAAGTAAATGAAAGAACTATCAGAGAATGTACTCGCCTGACACTCTGAAAAAAAGTAGTGTAATATCAAATGTCTGCACCGGAGTCACAATATCCTAAATAGAGCAGTACAGGTTATAATGTGTTTAAAACAGGTAAATAAAGTTTATGATACAATCTACATAATTTCTAAGCAAATCTAGGTCAAAGCCAAACTTGGTCAACTCTGGGTCAAACCAAGTCAACATCTAGTCAACTAGGTCAACAACAAGGCTATCTTGGTCAACTGGTCAAACTTAGGTTAGCAAGGGTCAACTGGTCAACTATTGGTAAACCTTAGGTTTTGGTCAAACTTTGGACTATTGGGTCTACTCTAAGATAACTAACTCATATTCCTAGTCATAGGCTATAGGCCATGTGGTTTACTACACACATTTGCACATATTGCATATTGATACACTAAGTTAATATAATTTATCATACACAAATATATGTATACATACCACATTATAGTATCTAGCATATATGAGTATATATATATATATATATATATATATAATTATATATATATATATATATATATATATATATATATATATATATATAATATATATATATTGCATGTGTGTTCATTATGGATGAGTGTGTGTTCATGACAGTTTTGTGAGTATGTGAACATGAAATGGGAAATAGTGTGCATACATTAGTTGTAATGTGTGTGAGTATGCATGTGTGGTAATAGTTGTGCCAATGTAATATGATAACCAATGTGATAGGAAAACAATAGAGTGTCAATGTGTGTGTGTGTGTGTGTGGAAACATTAGAGTGTGATAGGAATCTCAAAAAAAGAACCTAATGTAATGTGTAGTGTAATATGTCAAGTGACTCTAGAGTGTAGTAGGTTATTAGGTATGTGTCAATAGGAAATAGGAAATAGGAAATAGTGTTCTGAAATCAATTACAATGTGTCAAGGTGACAGTAATGTGTAATAGGTTAGGAGATGTGTGTATGGTGTTGACAGAAATTAAAGAGTGTCACATGTGTGTATACATGGTAGACAGTAGGGTGTGTAATGCTAAATCTCAGGAGTTTAAGTGTTCAGGAAAATAGAAACCAATGACTGCTATAACCAAACCCAATTTCGAAATCCATTATCCCATTTCAAACACCAAATCGATAATTAATCTTAATGCAAATCCTAAACCAACATCTAAGTAATGTAACTACACATGAAATTGAACCTAACATGGCAAATTAGACATCAAGTTCAGTTTTAAAAGGGAATTAAAATCAGGAATTTGAAGACTGCACAAAGTATCAGTTGACAGTGCAATAGCAATAGTCCAACATTTATAACCACATTCGAAAATCCCAAAAACCTACATCAATCGATAATCAACATTGCAGTGATCCATTACACATGTGTATGGATTTAATCTTGATAAGTCATCATTAAACAGTTTAAATGTAACTAAAACTCAGAAAAATGAGAATCAGTGAATGGTACCATAACAAATAGAAAATGAGATTTTGACAGTTATCATTAATCAGTTCAACCCAATTCGAAATCCTGATCAGTTTAGAAACTAAAACTCAAATTCAATTTATAACTAAAACCCAAACTCTCAATGAAGTATCATATGTCTCAAAGAGTTTCCTGTTTTCGAATTCAAATATCAGGTTATGTAAGTATCAGTAATAACAATATCGAAACCCATTCAATCCTATATTCTCATGTATCAGTTAAATTCAAGAACCCAAATCTCGATGTAGAGGTGTGGGCATACCCTATGTGTCCAAAGAAGCCAGACATGTCCAATAAACAGGATACGATGTGTCAAAATGTGTGAATTACTAAGTATCAGAAAATCCGTGAGTAGAGTAGTGACCTCATGCGGCCGCATGTCGAGTCGAAATGGATCTCAACACAGTGCACGAGACACAATGTGCACATGTATAGTGATAGAAGGGGTATTGGGGTAGTGTGTGTTATTCTGACAAGTGTCCAAGTGTCACCGGTGTGTGTCAATTGATGTGTATCAGTAAAGAGAAAACAGTGAGCACAGTGACAGTGAATAACCCGTGCACATGTGATTTCTCACAACCTACTCTACAAAATTGCCTCAAATTTTGTGTGGGTGATGGCAGATAGTGCCCCCACGTGTCCACCAATTTTGGTGTCCAACCAAGTCGTGTCATGTCAGATATGGACGTGTGGGCAGGATACTGCACGGGTGCCTCGTACAGCAAATCGTATCCAAATTTGGACACGAAAAACCAACCCAAATCGTGCTCAGTCACATACATACATAATCTACATATGATTAGCTACCCAAATAATAATTTGTTTTGAAAACCAAGAACAAAAAGTTCTAAGAGACATTTCGTCGAACACCCAATTAAATACACTGATACGTGTCTGATACGAATACGAAATAGACACGAATTCCTACCAAACTTGGGCTACACCTAGGGGAACCCTAAGTGGATGCATCTATGTAAATAAATTAGGAATTTACTAGGGTTTGTAGGGTTTTACCTATTGAGTGTTCAAACTCAATGTAAAGAGCCTCGATTCGACGTTTTCCTCGATTTTCTACGGTTCAAACGTCCTCAAACCTCGCTAGCAAGCACCCACAAGTATTCTCTAATGTTAGGGATGATGATGCAATTGATTTGACTCAATTTGGGCTCAATTTGGATTAATTGGGAGAGGTTTAGGGAAGAACAAAGTAGGGTTCTTCTAGGTTTTGTTAAAAGAGGCAAATGTTTCTAAGTATGACATTTATAGGAGGGGGTCATGTATGGCTGTTAAAAGGATTAGGGTTAGGGTTTTAGATGAGTGGTTGAGGTTCTTCCACCCAATTCCAAGCCTTCCTATTGGTCCAAGGCTTCTTTTCACAAATATCCTAAGAAAATATCCTTCCATAATAATATCTAGATATTACTAACCTTGGCACTTAGTAGAAATGTTCTAACCTTGATTCTAACCTCAAGCTTAATAGGTTAGGTTAAACTCCTAGGTTAAGGCTTAACTAAAGGATTAGCACAATATTTAATTAATATAAATTATAATTTCACAAAAATTGTCAAAATGACCTGTAGCCTCCCTTCCCAAAAATTTTCAAAATATTTTTTTATTATTAATTATTCAATTTAAATAGTGATTTTAGAATTTTTATAAATATTTAAATAGTTAATTATTATGGTAGATAATTTTAGCCATAGTGGAGATTTGGAGTACAAGGTGACTAGGAATCATGGCACGGATAGCTCAGTGGCGTGCTTTGACTAGTGTTTAGTCATGGTAGAGGAAGGCCGAGCCATAGTGATGTCCTAACTAAGAAAACCATGCCAAATTGCGACTAACCCGTACCGAGATTACTTATTAATTAATTATATTATTGTGTTTTAGAGAAATCGGATATACCATTTTAGCCAGACTGGACCCGAACTGAGCTCAAGCCCATGTAATCCTGCGAGACGTCCAGCGACGTTCGTGTTGACGTATTTTGGTAAGATTGTGTTGTATTCCGTTTTAATAACCTGATGAATATTTCTAAGTACACGTATTTAAATATTATAATATTATTATCAGGAATAATCAGTGACTTTTGTATAAATAGGTTCTCGTATATTTTGGAGTTTTAGACTGTACATAATGGTTATATACACCATTATTGATTTATGGAATATTATTATTATCATTATTATTATTATTATTATAGTATTATTATTATTATTATTATTATTATTATATTAATATTATTTATTTTTTGTTTTTTATTATCATTATTATTGTTTTATTGAGATTATTACTATATAATATCAATTTATATATTTTGCCAATTAGATATTATTAAATATAGTTATATATATATATATATAGATATATATATATATATAATATATATATATATATATACGTTCTACACTAGGAATGAATAATATAGAGGTTTACTTGGATTTTTGGAATACTATATAAGTATATATAAATGCTTGGATAAATAAATATATATATATATATATAAATATGAAGTATATACGTATAGATAAATGAATATATAAAGTATATATATATTTTTTTTATGTGTGTGAATATATATATAATATATATATATATATATATATATATATATATATATATATATATATATATATATATATATATATATGTATATATAAATATATATGTATATGGATATAGTATATATATAAGTATTTTATATATGTATACGTATATATATTAGGCATACGTGTGTGTATATATATATACGGGCGTGTATATATTATACGGGTATGTATGTATGTATGTATGTATGTATGTATGTATGTATGTATGTATGTATGTATGTATGTATGTATGTATGTATGTATATGTATAAATATATATACAAAGATATATATTAAATATACTAGTTAATTATAAAAGAAATAGAATTAGAAAAAGAAAGAAAAAAAAGGAAATAAAACTCAGCCCAGGCCGGCCCAGCCCAAGCCAGGCCAGCCTAGGCCGAGAGACCCTCTCCAGCCAGAGCAGGGAACGAAATCCCCACAGCGCCCGACCCTAACATTGCTATATATATATGTAGAAGAGGAACGCGACAGCCCGCCGAAACCCTAATACCATAGCCCCGACGTGGCGTACCGCCCGGGACCACCGAGAGCGGCCGCGCGGGTCGCCGGAGGTAACTCGTACACGCGCGAGCGCACGAAGATGACAAGGCGACAGCAGCAGCATGGCACTGCGGGAAGCCGACTTCACGGGTAGATTCCTGCCGCCACGTTCGACCGTTTTACGTGCCGATTCCTCTGGTATGTTCACAACATGACCCTTTCTGTATCCCTTCAATTATTTTGAATTAAATTCCACCGTACGCGTCGTAAAATTAGACCAAAGTTCGATAAAAACCTGCTAAAAAACAGAGCTATAGCAGTCCAAACCTCTATGTTTGAAGATCGATTCTGATCGATCTAATGCCATAGTAGAAAATCTATTTGAAGAGACTTTTAGACAACATATAGGTCTTCATAATCCTTTTGCGGAAATCGAAATCATCGACTGAACGTCGAGAAATCGACTCCGAAGTTTGGAAAAACCTGTTTTCAAAATATTGAAAACCAACCACACGACGTGCGTCCCGCCATTCCGGGCGACGTGGTTGCGAATCGAAAGCATCGAAAGCTGCGTAACGGCTTCGTGGTCGTGTGGGCTTTGGCGGAATTAAATTGGTCGTGTGTGCGCGACGAATTTGATGCGTATCCGTCAAAATTCCCCATATCGTGTACTTTGCAAATTCTCCAATTACTTTGTGCACGCTCGTCAGATCGAGACGAAACTTACGCCATCAGGACCGTATCATTTTTTTGGTCCTGTATGCCAAGTTTGGTCGATTCTGAGACCGTTGATAAAATCACCGTTTGCGGACCCCACGGTCCCACTCAACGGGCGATTTTGTGCACGGCCCGTCGGAATCCAACTATGGACATACGGTTGGGTTCGTATCGAAAAACTGGATTCGTAGACATGTAGTTTGACGACTTTAGAGACCGTTGACTCTGACACACTTTCGGTGCAAAGCGGGTCCAACGGGGACATCGTTTGGCCCGAAATTACCGTTTTGTCTCTGTGTCCAGATTGGACTTAGAGACAGACAATCCTAGCTAATTTGACTATTCTAAGAACATTGGTGATGTTTATTTCAGCTTTCGGGGACTGTTGTACGGGTTTTGACTATTGTGGCATATTGAGTAGTTCAGACTGTCGGTTTCACCAGCAGAGGACCACAGGCGAGTACAGTTTATTGTCTGCATTTTGATATTGATCTTTACTATATTTCATTGATTAGTCATTGGTTATGTAATTTTATACTCTATTATAAATTGTTGAGTCGGGAATGAGAAGTACCAAGGATGTGTGATCCGACCGTAGACCTCGTTTACTTTTATGCAGTAGATCTCATAGACATTGTTTACTTTTATGCAGTAGATCTCATAAACATTGTTTACTTTTATGCAGTAGATCTTGTAGATCTTGTTTACTTTTATGCAGTAGATCTCGTAGACATTGTTTACTTTTATGCAGTAGATGTCGTAGACTCGTTTACTTTATGCAGTAGATCTCGTAGACATTGTTTAAATTCTGCAAGTAGATCTCGTAGACAGTGTTATCTTTTATGCAAGTAGATCTCGTAGAACGTGCGGTGTAGTGGCCCAGACTGATCATATATCAAAGGTACTTCTAACAGTTGGGGAAAGTATTTTGTGTCTATTTAGTGCTATTGGTTTTCCGTATTTACTGTTAGATTCAAAAACTCATGATTGATGCCTAATATTTGTTTTATGTCATTTTCTTTATTTGAAATTGCATTCAGTGAATTGTGCTCGTTCCATTCCTGACTGGAAACCAACATTTTCATGTTAGCCGTGGTTTCATTTAGCTTGGGAAGTGACGGAAATACTTGCAGACAAAAGCCTAGAGACTAGCTAGATAGTTTAGTTGTAGTCATTCATTTATTTGTACAAGTTTATATTTTTCTACAAATATAAAACTTGTGATCATTGTAAGTTAAATTGATTATGTGAATGAGCATTATTTGTGATTTGATCTTCATGGCCGTGACAGCGTTCTACCGTCGACACTGCGGCGTAGGCTGGCTTGGACACGTCTCGTATCCGTTAAAAAAAATGGGTGTGGGTCGTGACAAGTTTTTGTGGTGGCCCATGCAGGTCAGTTCGCAAAATATTGCAAACTCGTGATGGTACGTTAGTCGTACTATTGTGAGCCTGCGACCAGAAATGCTCATTCACAACTAGGATTAAAATAATTTAAAAGAATGACTAGGACTAGGAGTCCCTTGTTCAGAATAACCATGGGGTAGTTAAGATTGTTGTTAGGCCATACAATTTGGATACCAAGTTGTTAAATTTAGATTGCTTGCCAGATCTTTATAGACACACTATTACTTTTGAATATGACAATGTGATCCAATATGGATATACTATTTGCTTGGAATGTTAGGCTTGTCTAGAATTAAGGCGTTAATTTTTTAATAAACTGTTCAATTTTTTTTGCTCTATTAGATATAAACATCACATCATGAGTTAGGATTGCCTATTTTAGATTCTATTTTTGCTGTAAGGAATTTGTTTATAATTTCTAATTCTGCTATTTATATACGAATCTCGAAGTAGATTGATTTAAGATTTTTCCTCAACCATTGAAATGCCTAGGAAGTAGATACTAGAGTGTTTTTATTTCTTTCGTCTTTGATTAAACCTTTATTTAAATGTTGTGATTGATAGGACAAATACCTACGCTTTTATTGTTAGTCAACTTGTTTGGATCTCTAGAAGCTCATGAATTTTTACGGATATAGCTAAAGGAGTATTAGTTGACTAATAATAGTTAGACAGCAGCGCACTGTCATCAATTAGCTGAGAATGGAGATGTGGGTTCACTGCAGCCAGCAGCGCACTGGCGAGGACAACCCATAAAATTGAAACCCTTTCGAAGAATTGTAGGTTATGGAACATTGCTAAAACTATGTCCTCTTGACCTCTTTAGACCTTAGATACCCTTGTGTTAATATAAGGTAGAGCATCTGATAGCTTATCACACCTGAATCACGGAACCAAGGGTTGTCACAGCCAGAGTATACAGGCGAGGCGAAATTCTCGGTGAAATGACTTCAGATGTAATTACAAGTTTAGGATACTATAGAGAATAGAAAGATGCCCGGTGTGTTCCATAGGATCCAAAGCTAATACTAGTAGAAGTTCTGTGGCATGTTTTCCAACCTCGCATTATGTGGTCATTGTGATCTATTTACGAGTGGTAATTGACTGACACTAATAGGTTTACTTAAAACATAGAATTCAGAAGTCCAAACCCATTAGTCGACCAAGGCCTTAGGATAGCAGGATCGTAGGGATCGTAGGAAGACTGTATAAGCAAGAACACCATGTGAGGCTTTGATTCTCTCAAACCACAAACCAATTGTGCCTCATTTCAAAAATCTTGCGTACTTGTAATTTGACTCTCTTGACCAATGCTGCTATTACAGCCTAGTTTTGCAAGCTTACTCTTTTATCGAGCTTGATTCAAGACATATGCTTATTGGGGACGCC
>JANAVB010040241.1:0-48379 GCA_029216955.1 Iris pallida
TCCTGCCATGTCCTCATTACCTCTGCGTGGGAAGGCTCCGTAGAAGAAACATCCATACTTGCCATGTCCTCATTACCTCTGAGTAAGTATGTCGGTTCCCTTTCAAACTATTATCTGTACCCACAACCGAAGTACGATAAAGATAATAGGTCCACAAATGTCCTCTGTTGACCACAAATGTCCTCTGTTGACAACAAATGTTCTCTGTTGACCACAAATGTCCTCTGTTGACCATAAATGTCCTCACTCGACCACAGATGCTGTACTGGGTCTCCAGTACACGCCCATCCCTTTCCTATCATGCCTGGGAGCCCAGTTGCTCCCTGGCATTCGATCGAATACCAAAAACTTCTATAGCTGTTTTATCGTGAAGTTGTTCTAGGTATTCCTCTCCAAAACATGTTACTCGTACCTAAAACCAAGGTACGCCTAGGGTAACAGGTCTACAAAATCCCCCAGCAGGTTCAATTCTACAAACACCACGAGTACAAGAAAGAGAAGATGAGTTGAAACTTGCTCATTTATTCACAATTCAAAGTGCCACATCATTTGGGATCACACCCCTTACAAAATGAAAACAAAAAGAAAAAAAAAGAAGGAAAAAAAGAGCAAAAGAAACAGAAGACCGATCACTGCTCCGGGGCACATAACGTCGTGAGACGGTCCGTCAGCAAGGCAACCGATCGCTCAAACCTCTATTTAGCTCGACGCTCCGCCTCTTGGGTCAGCGCCGTCTCGTCCTCCAGATGAGCGTGAGCTTGCCAGTTGTCCTCAAATTTCTTGAAAGCCCGCTCCAGATTAACAGAAGATCGGGAAACCTTCTCGGCCTCCCGAACGATTGACTCATGTTCCGCATGAGCAGCCTTCAGCTCCGACTCTATGAAGGCCAATTCCCTCTGAAGTACGAGAATCCGCTCCTTAGTGTCAGCTATTCCACGAGAAGCAGCCTCCTCCCGAGCCCTACAAGCTTGACTTCGACGACCCGGCCTGTCATACGAAGTGGAAAGCTTATCAAGGTCCCCCTTCATAACTGGCCCGACAGTGTCTCGAGCAAGCTTTATCCTATCGCGAGCGGCAATAAGGAAGCCCCGCTCCCGTTCAATCGTAGCAGGTAAGTCAGCCTGCCGTAATACCAGCAATCGGGTCACGAGCTGATCAGCCTCTGCCAACTTGGGCTCCAAGAGTGCAGCCAACCCCATCCCGCCATGAAGAGTCTTCAAAGTTTCAATCTGACCCCGAACGCACCGCAGGGACAAAGAAAAAGGGGTCCACCGTTCTACGGTAGCATCTACGCCCCTCTTTAAATGCCGATAGAAACTATCGACTATATCATACGACACCTCGTCCAGAGCCTCCGAAGAAGCCGGCGTTAACGGGAGTGTAGCCGGCAACACTGAAGAAGACGCGACAGAATCTGTCGCTCCTGCTATGAGGGAAACAAATACCGTGCGGAAGGATGCCTGAACAACGGCCAACTCCTCTTCAGCAGCCCGCAGAACTTGAATGCACGGCAGGGCTGAGAAGTCAATCTCTGAAGCCGTATAAGCAGCAAAGGATGAGACGGAGACCATCGCTCCCGAAACGAGCTCCACTCCCATCTGTCCGGAGCTGGCGGGAGGCCCCTCGACAAGAGTCGGTAAAGGAGAGGGAACGCACCTTTCTCCCAGATCACAACAGGCCGAGCCTTCCCCAAGAACATCCGATGTGGAAAGTAAAGGGTCAAGTCCTGTAGGGCCAAGACAACCATGAATCGATTTGATCTGGAGGATATAGTGATAGAGCAAATAAGCCCCCCACTAGTCAATATTTGGCTTATCTTACCAGCAGAAGAGTGTGGAGGTTGAGGTTCGCCTACGGCCACCACAACTTCTCCACCAACGGCCTCCGAGTCGAATATAATAGACTCCTCTGCCCCGGTACCCTCGGGATGGGATGCGAGATCGGTGTCGACTTGCTGAAATTCAGCAATCTCGGAGACAGGCCCGAGGAAACCTTTGTCAACCCGGACCGAGGCCTCAGCAACTTGGGAGTCCCCAGCCGCCTCTGAGAGAGCCCCCGCATAAAGGACCTTGGCACACATGCCGCTAATCAAAGCAGCAAGGGCCGGATCAACTCCAGGGGCAGCAGACGGTTCAGGAGGGCCTGGTACGTCAGATGCCTACAAAGAAAAAATGATTAGGTCATATCTCCAAGAAAAAAAGAAAGCCACAACGAAGAGATAGCTCCAACATAGTCTTACCTCCGGAGCGCCGTCAGCATCCTCACCCCTCTCGGTAATAAGCAACCTACGAGACCTAACGGCGACTCTCTTCACAGAAAAGGTCGTTCTACCGTCAAAAGACTCGCGTCTGACTCGTTTGCTTGAGGGACCAGGCACAGCGGGAGGCTGTCCTTCCCTCACTACTTCCTCTTGTGTAGCAAGCGGCAGATCCTCCGCCGGTTCATCTGGTGTGGCAAGCGGTTGATCCGCTACTTCTTCAGCCCCAAAAGAAAGAGAGTCTTCGCTATCATGATCATCATCCTCCTCAGCCGTCTCGGAAGGTTCTGATTCAAGGAGGGGAGTCTGGAGCGCTAGTTGATTTCTAGCCTTGGCCCCCTTGGGCTTTTCCTCTAAACCAGTACCCACGATGAAACTGGTACTCGGATCGAAATTGACAGGGGGCTTGTTCGCCATAACATGATACAAGGCCGCCACGTACAAAATTTCCCTCGGCGCCTTAGTTTCAGGGACCGAGAAGCTGGCCCGAGTATGATAAGCGTCATAATAATTCCACGCCCTGACACCATCAAGAACGCTACCTTCAAAACCCAAACAAGGGCTGGGACAGTCAAGGAATAATTGGCTATAGCCAAATTGGCACAAAAACCTACTAGGCAGGTACGGCTCCAAGTACACATTTTCGCGGTTACGATAAACCAGATGCGCGGGGAGAATATTGTGCAACCAGGTGAGCATCTTCGGAGACAGAAAGTGAGAAGGTCCAGTACCGTCAAGGTGTACATCCCTCACTTCCTCATCGGAAAAATGAGGAACAAACACGAAAAAGTCACACCCATCCACCCTCGCCAGCGTCCTCCGACAAGCTGGTATAGTACTGTATTCCCAAGGTTGGTGATGGCATTGGAAAAGGAAAGCGTCTTCGTCTGTAGCATCTTTCGCTGTTCCAGATCCCATCAAAGACTTGTAGTGCATCAACAACCACCACATCAATTAGTGGAAAGGTAGCTCTATGTGCTCAAAGTCCAACGTCTTCTTGCGGGCAATAACCTTGGACGAGAATGTTCGAAGACCATGGTGTATGCTACACACCATAGCCGGAAGAAGAGCCAGTCTAACTCCAAATACCAGCTTAACGACAGGGAGAATGGTGGCGGCTGATCCTCTCAATAAAACCTGCCCCCCTCTCCCCCGAGACTACGTAGTTCCGTAGCCATATCATCAAAAATCCAGCCAAGAGCGCTTTCTCAGACATCTGCCGGGTACCGTAGTAAAAATAGCTAAGAGAGTCAGCTTGACTCCCGAATATGTCGCTATTAGACCGCGACTTCTTGACGCTCAACATCAGGTCTTTTATCTCTCCCTGGGTTTGAGGAGTTCGAGGAATAACCTCGCCAGAACGGCCAACTTTAAAAAGATAATTGACCCAGGATGTGGTGTGGGGAGCGTTCCCTTCGGAGCTATCCTCCTTTTTTATAGCCATCGGGTGACAAGCACTATGATGGCATAGCAACTCCTGGTACACCGCAACAAAACCTGGGAGTCTTCGATTCAGGTCCTCGAGCTCCTCGTTCGACGGGGTGTACACCTCGAAAGGCTCGTTCCCCCACGAAAGCTTGGAGACAGTATATATCTCATGGAGAGCAAGCCTCAACTCCCCTCCGGGTGCGAAGAACGTCCCCATTCGCCGGTTATATATCTCCAAGAGCGCCACGAACAATGGCTTATTGATAGGAAGCCCGTGACAGGTGCCCCGGATGGCATGATAGAGCCCCACCTCCCGCAGGAATGTCCCGTAGGTCTGCAGAACACAAGTAGTCAAGTGGGCCCACGTAGAAGTAGGGTTTATCTAGTTCAACAATGCCAGTCTGCCAACGGGATAAGATTTTTTGCGAGCAAGCCGATTCAGGAATGTATCAGCTTGAGTGAATGTGAAGTTGGGACCATATACGTTCATAAAGTACCTGGGGCCAGTCCCATCATGTACCGGAGGACGGAATCCTTATCCGCGTACGCTGCCCTATTGTTCGGATTATAATGGATGTCGCCCATCAATATCCCTGATTGGGTATGAGTTAAGTTACACACCATCTTCCTGTCCAACAATACCATATTGAACCACGATAGAGGATAATGACGCTCCATGAGAGGAATATGGATCGCCATCCCATCCAAAGTAAAATCCCAGTTCTCAGAGATCTCTAATACTCGGGGATTCTTTATGATTAAAGCGTCTCCGAAGAGGAATGAGGGCTTCAGGTATGATCCATCCAACTTCCCAGAATTCATCATGGCACGAAGATATGGAGGGTCTGATTCTCGATGGCGTTCAACCTTCCTGAAGGCTCATTAGTAGGAAATTGATTCAGCACGTCTTTAACTAAGTCATCAAGACGCACGCCCAAGGCAAACTGATTCGAGCCCACTAGGAGTCCCCCCGCAGGATTTACTGGCAGATTCACTGAAGAAAGACGAATGAAACAAAATTAGAAGATAGTCTAACAAGAAGCATTTGAAAGATCATTTGAGTCTATGCGGCTCGGGTCGTCACAGCCTCATGCGGCTCAGAACCAGATGAGTCCATGCGGTTCGGTTCATCATAGCCTTATGCGGTTCCGAGTCAGACGAGTCCATACAAATCAAAGTTCAGATTGGGCCTATGCGATTCAAGGTCCACATGAACTCAACCGATAAACCTAGGCACTGATGCGGCTCAGATTCAGGTGAGACTATGCGGTTTAAAGTCCACACAGACTCATGCGGCCATGAACAGACAGACTCATGCTGCTACAAGCAGATGAGCTTATGCGGTTCAAAAGCAAACTACGCTCATGCGGCCCAAACCGAAAATACATATGCGGTTCGGATCGAGTATGACAAGCCCATGTGGCCTCCTGGGCGAAGTGCTTATGCAGTCATATCGACGAACCTTGTACATGTGGCTTGTGCATAAATTATACAGCAGAGCCATGGCAGTTAGGGTTCTAAGGCAACGCCCTTACCAGCAATAGGCGGATGAACGTCAGGATGAACAGAGTGAACAGCGGCCGGCGGAGGAGTGGCCATGTTCGTCGCCACAGCTGCTGCAGAAGCAACCGCCTTGCCCTTCGCAGCATTCGACGCAGCAGCCTTCTTGGGAGCCATAGATGCTTGGGAGAGAAAAGAGTTAGAACAGCGAAAAATTCGAAGAGAGCAAAGGAGATTCCCAGAATAAAAGTGTTTCTATTTATAGACAAGGAAGGAACGCCTCGATCTGCGTACAATATGATGACCGACTCTTCGATCATCGAGGCAAAACAGCTTAATAATAGCCTGACTCTTGGGATCCTGGCCCAAAAATCGGCTCTTAAAATCTGACAGCAAATCAAGAGCATTAAATGCAGAAGATTTACAAAAGATTTGCACACGTGGCTGGAAGACGTGGCCAGAAGCTCATGCGGCTAAAACAGCCCATGCGGCTCAGAGAGTCATACGGCTGGTCAAATCCATGCAGCTAGGACAGAATACATCCATGCGGCTTTGGCATAATCATGCTTCTTATTCAAAGTATTTCAATTTTGCAAATTAAAAACTTTAAAGGGGGTCTTATAGAAGAATAAAAAGAGAAGAAAAATGATCCATGCGGCCAAGGAGCTACATGCGGCTAAAGAGTCCCATGCGGCTCAAACACAGAGTGGACTCCATGCGGCCGGCAAAGGGAAGCCACGTATCTTTTTAGGAAGGCTGTACCCAGCGTCATTCAAACACAATTAATGCTCTGACGGCCGACAATTAATGCTCTAACGGCTGACAGCTGACAGTTGACAGCCCTGATGAAAAGTAGTCATAATGACTGACATAAAGAGCACTATCTTCCTAGGAAATTAGAGAAAATCCTCACAGCTTCGAGGCAAGTTTATGCGGCCAGTCTAAACGAGTTCACACGGCCAGTACAGAGAAGCCTATGCGGTTCAATCATAAAGGTCTCCCAATACGGCTCGACCATGAAGAATCTCGTACAGCTCGGCCATGAATACCCCCATGCGGCTCGGTCATAAACATATTCATGCGGCTCGGTCATGACAACCTTCATGCGGTTCGAGTATAGAGACTATTCATGTGGCTCGGTCATGAAATCTTTTATGCGGCTCGGTCATGACGATCTTCATACGGCCCAAACACGATCGCTCCTCATACGGCTCAACAACGATGACAGGACACGTGTCCTAAAGATAATCAAATTTTAGGTCAGATCCCAATAATTTGGGACACGTGGCAAGAGAATGAATTAAATTGATTCATTTAGATTTACGAATGTCAGCAAATCATCATGATGGGAATTTATTGCAATCAACATTAATGACTGACAGAATTTGGCGTAATCCTCATTAATTGTCCAGATCCTTCACGCTCAAGATTAATGGCCCAGATTGATCATTTACCAGGCCGCCACCACTTTGAGAATGGGCAATCATTGCAAACCCTAATGATGCCCCCCCTATTATAAATAGCAAGGTGCCATTCCCTTGCAAAAGGACGCTCCCCCAATAATTAGAGAAAAAATACACAGAGATCAATCCAGAGAGAGAGAATCCAGAAGAGCAATACGAGGAGAGCAAGAAGAGCATTTCTTCGTCAACGCCAACTATCTCATCACAGGAGCCAAGACTACTTTCGATCGTCCAAGGAGTAAGGCAGAGCTGCCGTCGCTTTCTCGAGCCTCTATCGTCACCCCCAGAATCAAAAATAAACAATTATACATAGATTGCTGTACCTAGGTTTTCGTCCCTAGGCTTTCTTTGTACAAACGAGTTTGTAACGTGAAGTAAAAGTCCAGTCCTCCCATAAAACTGTTCTGCTCTTTTGTATTTCATGGCAAATAGTAGAAGCCAAATTTTGGATTCGATTCTTATCGCAGAATCGATAAAACGCCTGACTGGCAAATTGAGGTCCATTATCATGGATTATCCTTCGGGGAATCCCAAAACGATAAATGATATGGTGTTTGATAAAGCTAACTGCATTAGATGTTTTTACTTCAACAAGGGGAACCGCTTTCGTCCATTTAGAAAAGTAATTGGTTATAGCCAATATAAACCGATGTCCCTTGACAGAAGGAGGGTTAATCGGACCAATAATATCCATGCACCAAGCTTCGAAGGGCCAATAAGCTATTGTAGAATGTAAGAATTTAGATGGTTGATGAATAAAATCAACATAAATCTGACATGCTTTATACCGTCTGGCATAATCACAACATCTGCTATCATGGAAGGCCAATAATACCCCATTCTTCGAATACGGTCTTGTAATTTCGGACCCGGTTAATGGACACTATAGACACCATCATGAGCTTCATGGAGTATTTGCTTAGCTTCACTCTCAGAGGGACAACGCAACAAAAGTCCGTCATATGAACGACGATATAACATATGCAAAGAAGAATCATAATAGAATCGAAATGATCGTCTCTTAATTGATGCAGCTTCTTTTGGATCTTCAGGTAAAATCCCATGAACCGCATAATCAATGAATGGACTTCTCCAATCCCTTTGCTGAGAACTTGATTCTGTAGTATAACTTTGTTCGATATACAAATTATTTTTTAACAGAATAGATCTCTATCCAATAAAGTAATGGTGTTTTGTCTTCTGATTGGAACAACTAAGTCTACAGCTAAACTAGCAAGAGCATCAGCTTCCAAATTTTGAGAATGTGGTACGAATTCAATGAAGAACCCTTTGAATGAATGGGCCAATTTGATTACCACTAGATGTTAGGGAATGAGGTCCGAATTTCTGACTTCATACGTTAACAATCAGTTAAGAGTCTCCATAAGCTTCCAGGAACTCAATGTCCAATTGTTTTGTTACTTGAAGACCAAATAGTAGAGCATTATATTCTGCCAAATTGTTGGAGCATGGTTCATTAAGAAAATAAGCACGATATATGACCATTTTATCAGGAGAGACCAAGACGATGCCTACTCCTGAGATAATATTGTCTTTCGGTCCAACCCGCGATGCTCCATCAAAGTATAGTTGCCAAATGTTATCCTTTAATGTCATGTTGCAATCCACGACTTCATCTGGAATGTCCTCATAAAGCTTGGATGTTTCAGGTATAGGGTGAGCTGCTAAGAAATCAGCTAATGCTTGACCCTTCATTGATTTTTGAGGTACATATACCATATCATAAGGAGTAAGCAATATTGCCTATGTGGCTAATATGGAGTTAAGGAAGCTCAATTTTCTCATTAATACCCGAATAAGTTTTATTCTGAAGATGACATGAATAGTCTGTCTTGACACATAGTGTCGTGTCTTTTGAACGGTAAAAACTAAGGCTAGACATTCTTTTTCCATAGGAGTATACAGTGTTCAGATCCAACCATTATTCGGCTAAGATAATAAATTGTATGTTCATCACTCTTATCACTTTTCTGTGTAAGAAGAGCACCAAGCGAAAGATCTAAGGCTCATACATATAGCAAAAATGGTCTCCCTACCACTGGAGGTACCAGAACAGGTGGATTTGTCAGGTATTGCTTGATGTCATTGAAGGCTTTCTGACATGCTTCATCCTAAACAAATGATACACCTTTTTTTAATAGACGGAAGAAATGTTGACATCTTCCAGAAAGATTGGATATAAATCTCCTGATATAAGCAATGCGACCTTAGAAGTCGCGTAGTTCTTTTAGATTGCGTGGAGGACGTATTTTAAGAATTGCTTTGATTTTATCAGGATCAACATAGATACCTTGAGAAGTAATGACAAATCCCAAAAACTTACCACTGGAAACCCCTAAGAAAGACTTAGTAGGATTCATCTTCAGTTGATGTTGACGCATCAACTCAAATACTGTCTTTAAGTCTTGAATGTGATCATCTTTTGATCAACTTTTGACAGCAATATCATCTATAAACATTCAACTGTTTTTTGTAGATGTTCTTGAAAGATATTGCTCATGGCCCATTGAGATATAGCACCGGCATTTTTCAGACCAAATGGTATAACCGTATAGCAGTAAACTCCAAGGGTGTACGGAAAGCGGTATGCTTTTCATCTTCTAGATGCATCTTAATTTGATTGTATCCTGAAAATACGTCCATTAAAGACATGCGTTCAAAACCACATGTATTGTCTATCATGACATCGGTAATCGGAAGTGGAAATTCGTCTTTTGGACAAGCTGCATTAAGATCCTAAAAATCTATAAAAACTCAAACTTTTCCATTCTTCTTCATAACAGGAACAATATTGGCAACCCAGTCTGGGTGTTGTTCTTCACGAACAAAGCCACATATGATCATATTTTTGACTTCTGCTTCAATTGTATCCATCATATCTGGTCGAAAATGACGCTGTTGTTGTTTTACAGGCTTGACATTAGGAAGAATATTGAGTTTATGAGTAGCTACTTTAGGATCTAGACCCAATATATCCTCATAACTCCATACAAAGATATTAATATATTCTTTAATCAGTTGTACCAACTCTTCCTTTTCATCTTCAGAAAGGTTTTTACTGATGAATATTGGCTTAGACGTAGTTCCGTCTCCAACGTCAATCTGGACAATTTTATCTTCTGTAGGTGGCTGTTGCTATTCAAAATGAAGCTCCCACTGAGTATCCATTTATTGTGTCCAAGGATCATTTTCAAATGGCTCAGATTCTCCATTAATTTGAACCATATTGACTGAGAATACGCACTCAGATTCATCATAATGGTCTCCTTCAGAATATGAGGATTGTAAAAAACTGGAAGAAAATTCATCTTCCATACCTTCTTTATACATATGGGATGTATCAGATTCGATGAACTAGATTTCTTCAGAATCTGAGGATTGTGAAGAACTAAAAGAAAATTTTTCTTGTATATCATCATTAAACATATGGGATGGATCGTATCCCAACCCATGACAAGTTTTCTGGTAAAATGGATCACCACATAATGGTAACCGTCTACCTTTGCCTTGATTGAGACCTTACATAGTCTTCAAATCATATCCTATATTCTGGATAATCTTAAGATATTGTTGACTATATTTGTCAATTCAGATTCTTCCTTTATCTTTCTCTGAGATCATCTGTTTGAGTAACAGAGATATTTCTAGCCAGGCTAAACACAATTTGATGCTTGTTTTTCTTATTAGACGGAATCATAAAATAAGATTCTTCGTGACGTCTATAAGTTACACAAGCTTATGATGATGAGGCTACAGGAAGAAGATAGGGAGAAGATGTTAGGAACCTTTGAGCATAGGGTCCTACATCGACATGAGGAGGAAATTTTTTTTCCTTATGATTAATATAAGATTTTCTCTGTATTTATTTCATTTTTATGTTGATGACTTTAATTATCAGCAGATAAAATCATTCTTTCAATAAATTTGACAGCCATGTACTCCAAAAGGAAATCTTCATTAATATGAGAAAGTACAGAATGATCAATATTTACATCATTTACAAACTGACTACTACGCTTTGGATTGATTATTAACGGACCGTCATCCGTCTTCTGCGTAGACTTGCCAAGGTTGATAATCAGTGGTTCTGGATCATTCGTATGAGAAATATGTCCCTTGACTTTGATCATGAGAGGTTGAACTTGGCTCTTGACTAGAATACTCACTGATTCCTCAGATGAAGCTCGAGTTCTTCCTTTAACCTTGATCACCAAAGGTTAGTCATTGGCAGGTTGGGGGTTGGATTCGACCTTTGACTTTGATCTTCAAAGGTTGATCTTTCGGAGGATCTTCTGAGGCAGATTAATCTTCTGCTGGTGATCGATCTTCGGCTATATCCGATATCTCCTTCACATGCTCCTGTTTGTAGAGTATTGAATCAGAGAAATAGGCTTCAACACCCTTAAAAGGATTGATATCTGCGAATTTAGTCTTCACAATCCCTTGAGAATCCACGTACTTGAAGCATTGGTGGAGAGTTAAAGGCACAATATTATGCTCATGTATCCATGGTCTTCCAAGGAGGATGTTGTAAGATACATCTGAGTTGATAACATAAAAGGTCGCCATAGTTCGAAGATCACCAATTTGAATCTTCAGACGATCTTCCCCAGTGGTTTACTCTTTCTAGAGTTGAAACCAACTATTGTTGTACTAGTGTAAGTCAAATCACTAGTAGGAATCATCAAGGGTCGTAGCATACTCTGAAGAATAATGCTAATAAAGACCCAGGATCAATGTAAATCCTGTCAATTTCAGTGGATTCAATATACCCTGTGTAGCACAGAGGTCTATCATGCTTATTATGCTTCAACAACATATCTTCTTGTGTGAAGGTAATGTTAGGAATTGCTTCCATCATAATATGACATTGTGGATACGACACTAGTATATTGTCAGGACTCCTGAGTTGAGCTAAGCATGAGTCTGCTTGTAGCTAAGCTTCGCTAAAAGTTTCTCGACTTTCTTTAGAAAGACGAAGCAACTCAAAGATAGAGAGTCTAGCCGGAGTATTATCTAATTGGGCCAGAATATCGAACTTGTAGGGTTTCATCACTACCCCCTGATTTGAAGCAGACTTTAATGGGACATCAAAGCGTACTGCTTTCTGTTTCCTTTTCTCAATCACAGATGATTTAGGTCTTGCCTCAGTAGGAACAAGAGATGGTTAAGCTGGTAGTGTTTCAACGACATCCTCCGCTTCTTTAGAAGTTTCCTTATAATCTTTGTGGTACTCTTTCTCAAATTTTGTACCAGCAAAGGTTTCTTCCTATGACTCAGGAGAACGAAGTACCATATTACAGGTTTTAATCTTCTTTCCCTTAGTCTTCTTCTTGCAAGGATTTTTATGAGGGAACTCAAATCCCAATCTAACAGGGATTTTTGACCTTGAATTTGTAAAGGAAGTTGTATTCTTTTATCATAGTTCAAGCCTTCCGCCTTTTTAAAGTCATATCCCATCTTTTTCATGAGATGGACTGATTATTGACTGTACATGTGAGTGGGTAGCGGACTTTCGATAGATGGTTCAACAGAGGAAGGAGGAATAAAGACCTTTGTAGCCACAGAAAAATAAGGAATAGAGACCTCTGTAGCCACATGAGGAAGAGAAATAGAAACCTCTGTAGCCACAAGAGAAAGAGTATTCGGGATAGGAGAAAAAATCTCTACATGAGCTTTCTCATAAGCAGCAAAGACTTGTTGTGCCCTGTATAAGATGACACTACTCATTATAAACCATTGCCGATGCGTAAGTTTGAGTTTAGTAGGAGGTGCCAAACTTGGAGGGCAAATATTCAAACCCCTCAGCCTATCCTCCAAAGGAATGCCGTCCAAAAATGATCCAAATCATCATGATCTGGAGTAACACATAAGAAATCATATTGAAAATTTTGACTTTTTGACCTTTTTGTATTTTAAAGTTTTACTTTCATCTTCCATTTCAGGTACTAAATCAGGGTGTACCCACATGATTTTACCATTTTTTAATATGAGAGACAATAATCTTTTATTTTGCTCTCTAGCTGGCGGGAGATTCACAATCTTCATTGTTGCCTTAGGAATTGGGACAATCCCATCTGGAACTTGTTGTGGAGTAAAACCTCCAAATTGAAGAGAAATCATATTAGTTGTAACTGTATGCTCATCATTGGTTAAACGATGGCATTAGCAATTATCAACTCTTAGATTTTCTTCTTTAAAATATAGCAAGCCTTAGTAGGATAATTTATGATCTATGATAGATACAATACTTGGGATTGTCAGTCAGATTCACCTCATTAGGTCTTTTTGGTTCTGGAATCTGGAGTTTGCCACTATTTTCAAGACATTGGAATATCCCTAGGATATCACTGTCATCAAAAGAGTACTCTTCTTTTGGTTTGGAATACTCCGAATTATTTGGCGTCGTTTTGGGTTTTGAAAGATTAACCACTAGGGTTTCTTTCCTTTTCCATTGCGATTGCCAGAATTATTACCTGAAGAGGCTTTCTTTCCTTTGTCTTCTCAAGCAAAGATTATCCCATGTTCATGAGCTAATCTACCATTGGTCTCTGCTGAAACTGCTATAATGAACGAGGCCCAATCTGTGAATTGAGAGCCCGTAAAGACAGCAATAGTTGGTCGCAGATTCATTTTGCATGTATCAATTAATGCTGAATCTGGCATACCAGGAGGCATTTTCAAAGTTGCCTGTCGGAAACGTTCGATAAACGTCCGGGTATCTTCTTTCTCTTTCTGTTTAATTTCTATTAAGGAGGAAATATTCATGTCCATGCCTCCTTCATAGAAACGGAAGAGAAATATTGCTTTGAATTCATCAAAAGACGATATGCAATTGTCGGGTAGACTGCGATACCAGTCATATGCTGAACCCGTCAAACACCCAATGAAAACTCCGATGAGAAGAGCATCATTCTTTTGCAAATGCACAGTCATAATAACAAAATAATTGATATATTGATTGGGAGAAGCCTTTCCATCAAATAACACCATCGATTGTGGCTTAAATTTTGGAGGAAAGGGTACATCATTCCAATAAGGAGGATAAGGTTGCTTAATCCCTAACCTCTGGAGCTGATACTTGTGCTTCAGAACTTCAAACTGTACTTTTACCTCACGCGCTGCTTGAATAGCTTCACTAGTTTGAGGAAGCACATTCGATTGAATAGTTGTTGGATGTACCGTAACCCCCACCGGAGGTGGTACATCTTCTTGAATGAGAGGATCTAGAGATACAGAATTTTGATTAACAGCAGGCTCTTGACTAAGATTATTCAAAGGTACGTCAACCCCTTGACTATCTTGAGTTTGTGCTACTACCTGCACCGGTGTTACTACTGCTGGCTAAATAGTTTGCTGAGTCATGATTATTTGATGCATACTTTGCATCATGGCAAGCCTGTCCTTCAGTGATTGCTCAAATAGCAGAGAGACGTTGTTCTATGTTAGCAGTTGACAACTCCGGTTCATCTCCGATAGCATAGGATTCAACCTCCCTTAAATATACAGAGGGATTGGTGTAGAGGTATGAATCAACGCTATCAGTTTCTGACTCCAAAGACTGGGTACCCCCAGCTTCTGAATATGAATATTACAACTGTCTTTGACTTCTTGACCGGGTATGCTAATATACCCCTTCAAAAGTATCAAGGAGTCGGTTGAACTGTTGTTGGCTTGGAGTCCGGGACGAATTGCGTCTTGGACGTCGTCCTCTATTGATATGAGATACCATATTGACTGATGCATATGATAACTAATGTTCTTGGTCATCAACTGATTGCTGAGGCTTATTGTAGCTTAGTCGGTCAAAAATTGACCATTTAGAAGCCGAACAGCAATATTTCATTACAATCTGGTGACACTCGCAATGATGATTTTCTTGGGGGAGTGTCGCAGGAGATTTTCTGTTTTTACGCTTTTGTACGAGCAACTCGCATAAATCAGAAGGAGTAGAAGGAGTCATCTTCTTTATTATATTTGGGAAAGAGAAACGTTTAGTCCCTTGCGTATAAAGAAGATTATAGGCTGCATTAGCAGAACCAAACTGCACATTTTTATGCGCCTGGAGTTGCGTGCGTAAATCCTGAGATTTTTGTGCACAAAAGACTCCATCAGCATTACGCATAATCTGAAGGTTTAGTACCTTGCGTAAAGCAGTGTAAGAAGGCTGTTGGTGGAAAACTAAAGTTTTACCAATTATAGAATTCTTGTTTTTATGTTGCATACGTGCAGGCAAATTCACTTTAGATGCAAAGGCATCATTGTGAATTTTATCTACTCTGTCACCGACAGGAGATTTACCCTTATGCGTAGAGCGCAAAACATGAACATCTGCTACGTCACAGACGAGAGATTTTTCCTTATGCGTAGAGCATAAAGCTTGGGTGTCTACCACGTCACAGACGGAAGACTAATTTTTACGCGCAGAGCGTAAAACTTGGGAGTCTTCCACGTCGCAGACGGAAGACTGGTTTTTACGCGCATAGCATATCACTGAAATAGAGACTGCCTCGTCACAGACGGGAGCCTCCACAACAGGACTGGGAAGGATTCCTTTTCCTTCAGAGACAGCAGGGAGATCCGAGGATGCTTTGGACTTAGGAATCCAAACTTTTTGCGACTTTCGTTTTTTGAACATTGGAGCAGCGAGTACTACCCCTAGTTTGGAGCATTTTTTCATAAGCAGTCTGGTCGTGAACAACCAGAGTCTTCTTTGTCGATCCGACTGACACATCATCATATTGAGCAATTACTTTCTCGTCAGAGGAAAAAGTCGTCCCCAGCAGAGTCGCCATTTTGTTTCACTTAACAAAATGCTAAAAATTATCTTTTGAAAGAAAACGTGATAAAGTACAAAAGTACAAGTTGTGTTTGGAAGTATTGCTATGGAAGTCTGATCTGAGAGTGATCACTTTGTTCCTTGGACCACACGATGATGATGAAGAGAACTGTTCGAAGAAGACGAACAATCGGAAAAAAGTCACCAGAAAGGTATCGAGCAACGGCACTGATGGCACAGTCGAATGCTTTCCTGCTTTGCTTCACCCCGTTCTTGAGAAAAAGTTGAAGAAATGCTTCTGGGAATATCACTCTGAAAGTATGAGTTTTCTCAGAATCTCCTCTTCTGTATCTCTCTTGATAATCCCATGTGTTAAAAAATAAGTCTATTTATAAACTAGACCCTCTGTGCGTAAAAAGCAACAAAGTTGGGTCTCTACGCAAGTAACTGTCACCCACGATGAAAATCAACCTCTACGCGTGATGACACGTGTCCCATGTAGAGTTTTGGTCTCTATGCATGGTAACACATGTCCCATTACTTCAACAAAATGGGAAGAGCACGTACACACGTTCCTCGATAAGTGTGGCATGAAAGCCATGTAAGCATACCACGTTCTTATGTAGCCAGAAAAGATTGGGCGTAAAAAATGACCCAAAATATACTTCTTGCGTAAAGTAGCAGACTGGGCGTAAAATAGCCCAAAATAAACTTCCTGTGTAAAGTGGCTAAAAAGTAGCCTTGAGCGTATAATTAGCTCAAATAAACTTTACGCGCACAAAAAGCCTTGAGCATAAAAGCTCGAATAGCTTTTGTGCATAAAAGAAGCAGTCTCTTGAGCGTAAAGTAGCCCATCTGCACATTAATCGACAACTGTTGGGTTTGGTGTAAATCAAATCTTTTCGGCTTCTCTGTAATCCGTTATCAGAAAATCATTATGTCAGAACAATATGACGCACAATAAATACGATGTGGACTGCCTGTCTCCTGCGTAATGTTTTGAGGATGTCTCTCGCATAAAGTAGCTCGCGTAGAGTTTTACTCTGTTTGATTTCTGCGTAAAGTCTGAGTCTGACTCTGTTTGACTTGCGTAAAGCTCTAAACTTCTTTGACTTGGTCCATGAAGCACTTTTTACGCTCCTACAGACTACAGTTTTGTCGGTTCAGCACTAGACATTGACGTACCCTCAGCAATAGAGGCAGAAGTAATCTTCCGTAATAGGCTGCTCTCATTATGGGAAGCCTGGGCACGTGGTCTCAGAGTGTCGCAGGGCACAGGGATTGTGCTTGGCTTGTGGGGCACCAGATCCCAAAATTGGGTCATGTCCGTATTGAGGTGTTCATCTTTATTAACCTTAACTAGTCTATCGATTAGGGCACCAACACCAGTACAATAGCAGCATTAGCAGTACCAGCCTCTGAGACTATTACCGCCTCAGGCTCAACAATATACTCAGGCCCAAACTCAGATTTAAAACAGGCAGAAAGATCACCAGTAGAGGGGACCAGCACCAAGAGGATAGGGTCAAGCTATGGCTCTAACTGTGGCAGAAGAATTAGCATCAAGTGAGGTGGTGGCAGGTACTATTCTCGTCAACTCTTTTCCAACATCAGTATTATTTGATTCGGGTGCATCGCATTCATTTATGTCAGCACGATTCGCTAAACGGATAGGACAGGAGCCCGTGTCATTATCAATAAGGCTCAATATACTTACTGGTAACGGTCTTGTGGGAGTAGATAGAGTCATTTCCTCGTATTGAATCATAGTTAGTGGTAGAGAGTTTTCTGCAAGATTGATAGAATTTATGATGGCCGACTATGATGTGGTCCTAGGAATGGATGGGTTGAAGGATCAATACGCAAGAATAGACTGCGATATTGGCATGATTATTTTGGGTATTCCCGACGAAGAAGAGTTTTCATTTTCCAGAGGCAAAGTAGGACCTTCTCTACCAGTCTTACGGATGGCGGTAGCAGCAGCAATTCAGTTTCCCAGAGGTAGAAGAATTTCCTGCTATATTTTCTGAAGAGTTCCCAAACATGCCGCCAGAAAGAGAGATAGAGTTCACCATTCATTTGATTCCAGAGACGGCACCAGTATCAGAGAGAGTCTATAGAATGCCACCATCAGAGTTGGAAATCCTGTACAAGATGATTGAAGAACTCAAAACAAAGAGATTCTTTCGTGCTAGTAGATCACCTTGGGGAGGCCCGATGCTTCTTGTGAAGAAGAAGGATGGTACGTCAAGATTATGTGTTGATTATCGTACCTTGAATTCTGTAACAATCAAGAACATATTTCCTCTACCAAGGATAGATGACTTGTTCGATCAACTCAGTAGAGCAGCAGTATTCTCGAAGATTGACTTACGGTCGGCGTACCATCAGATCAAAGTTAGAGAGCAAGATATCCCGAAGACGGCGTTCAGATCTAGATATGGGCATTGGAAGTTTCTCGTTATGCCATTCGGGGCGACCAATGCTCCAGCAGTATTCATAGATCTCATGAATCGCATATTCTTGTCTTATTTGGATCAGTTCGTGATAATATTTATAGGCGACATCTTAGTCTATAGTAAGAATGAAACATAGCATAAGCAGCATCTCCGAATAGTCCTTCAGATTCTCAGAGAGCACCAGTTGTACGCGAAGTTCAGTAAATAGAAATTTTGGCTTGATCGCATTTTGTACTAAGGTCACATCTTCACCAGAGGTGGAGTGGAAGTGGGCCCCCAGAAGATAGTGGCTATAGAGACATAGCTAGCACCTAGTATCGTCGCAGAAGTTACAGTTTCCTAGGATTGGTCGGCTATTACCGACGATTTGTGTCAATCTTTGCTCAAATTTCAGCACCATTGACACAGTTGACCCGTAAGAATGGACAATTTACTTGGACAACAGAGTGTCAGAGTTCATTCGAGAAGTTGAAGCAAGGATTGATGACGACACCCACTCTCACGCTTCCAGATGGAACTGGAGGATTTTTAATTTATTGTGATGCTTCTTGTAGAGGATTGGGATGCATCATTATGCAGCATGGCAAGGTAGTAGCTTATGAATCACGTTAACTTCATGATCATGAGAGAAATTATCCAACCCATGACTTGGAGTGTAACGCCCCAGTCCCAAAATACGTAGGACTAGAACGTAATCATGCCAGCTGTATACGTACGAAGTATATGGACCCTCGTATATATACATAAGCTGTAAAATGCAGTAACCAAGGTACTAAATCTCATCCACAAAGATAAATATGATATAAAAGTAACTATGAATTTGTCATGTACATAATAGTTGGGCGAGAGAAAAAGACCACTACCAACCAAATTATATATGGAAAAAAATATACAAGGAAAGAATTTAGCAAGCGAGAGCAATGGCGAGTCCAAGAGCAATCACCACGAAGGAAGGAATGGCCTTAGCTAGAGCACCTGCAAGAAATCACGAAACACACACTGGCGAGATAACCAGGTCCTCAGTGATACGTAACAAGATACATCAACATGCCACATAACTGAATATATATACTATGTCATAAATCACAAGTAAAGTAAATAGTCACACTCGTAACAAGTTTCAATACCTCATCATCGAAACAGTGGACAACCCTGCAACCAAACAAGGACAAGGGGTCGTACACTATACCGCGATGCGATATTGTCCCAAGCTACTAATGGAACGGGGTGATATGACATTGACGAGGGTTACCTAACCATCTAATGTGTTTATGCAGTAAGAACAAACATTCAACGCATAAGCCCTGGCTGTAAATAGGATCGGCATAGTTCCCATATAGGGCAACAGGGGCCTACGTCCATAACGCTCGGGAAGCGTCAGAAGGCACCATTTGCAAGGGGCTACGTCCATAACGCTCTGGATAACGTCAGGGCACCTGCAGCCTGCATCTCCGGCGGAGCGCACAGGTAATGAGGGAAGTGCATAGAAGCCCATACGTCAGGTAATGTTCTTCCTACCCAATGTACCTGTCAAGTCGCATCCACGACCATGTACCCTACTAACTGCTAAGTCTCCTAACAGCCTCTATTAGCAGTTAGCCCTAACGTATGCCATGGGGGATCAGCCCACACGCAAAACCTCTATATGCTCTCATCTCACACATTATCGTGGTATAGTTGTGTCAAGGTTTATGCAATGCACTAAGCTAGTGGTAGTCCCTTAACTCTAAGTCCATATGCAATCAAAGGGTAAAAAACAAGGTACAACTAATATCACTGAGCAGACAGTAATCAAGAACTAGAAATAAATGAACAGTGAAATATAATAAAATGCAGACTGAATAAAATAGTATAATGGTAAGGTATCTTACCTGGGGTGTCGTCCGGCGTGATGCGATGATCGTGATGTCCTGTTTTGTCCAATAGCCGTGATCAAAGCATGAGGGTCGAAATTCACAAAATAGAGAGGCACGAATTAGACATGATTGGTAGTACTCACTGAGACTTTTAGGAATAAGTGCTTATACTAATTTGAAAATATTTACATACTTAAAAAAATATATTATTAGTTGTTTGTAATTAAAGAAATGCATAAAAAGTTTAAATATATTACAAGAAATACCAGAAATTTCACCAACTTTTTCAGTACAAAAAATCATCATTTGAAAACTGTATATATTTTTAAATATAATTTGAAATTTAGAAATTTAGTTTAGGGATAAACTCTAATTTTGAAATTAGAGTATAGGGCCAAGCCCACAACTATATAGTTTTTTATAATATATTTTAGAAATAGTATTTACCTATACTTATACAATATCATTAAGGTATACAAACCCAAAATATAATAATAATTTAATACCAAACATACTAGTACTAATAATGATAATTAATAATAATAATAATAAACTTCTCTAAAACCTTATTCCCCAAACTTATACAGAAAGGTAGGAGAGAGAAAATAATAGTAATAATAATAATAATAATAATAATAATATAATAATAATAATAAAAATAATAAATTAGAAATAATAAAATATCCAATCCCTTAAAACAACCCAGTACAGTAAAACCTTTCCCATCCCCAAATTTTTACGAGAGGGAGAGAGAGAAATGGGAAGAAGGGCGGTGGAGACTCACCGGCGGCGTCGGCGGTCTGGAGCGACGCTAAGGAGGGTTCGCCGGAGATTGGTGGAGGCGGCGCGGACGGGCGCGCCTGCGCGGAGGCGACGGCCTGTCGGCGACGTTTGGGGGGCCGCGACCGGATGGAGGCAGCGGCGGCGCTGGTCTCGAGCGACGGGCGGAGGATGGTGGAGCCGGCGCCGACGTTGGTGGAGGCAGCGCGATGGTTTAGATCTCCGACGGAGGCTGGTTGCGCCGGGTACGACGAGGAGAATGTCGCTAGGGCTCTGCTCCGACGTGGGTGGCGCCGAGCTCTGGGCGCGGTGGAGCACCCGGACACTACGCTCGCGGCCGCCCGCTGGAGATCGAGCGAGAAGGGCAGGCAGATTTGGGTGGCAGATCGGAAGGTCGCAGAGGCGGTGAGAGGCATTCACCGGCCGCGAGGAAACGTCAGAAGGGACCTCTGTGTACGGTACGGAGGCTGCGCCGAGCGCCGGGGAGGGTCTTCGGGCGGACCTGCTTGGCATGGCGTGGAGGAGGTAAGGCTCTTCCCCTCCCTATTTCTCTTTCCGATGGTGGTGGTAGGAATGATGTTGGCTGCGGTCGAATTTCTGGCGTGGACGATGTTGGGGGTGGTTTCGGCTGATGGCGATGGTTCTGTTGGTTATGGGATGGCGTTCAGGGACAGGTGGCGGTGACGGGGTTACCGGCTTCGGCCGATGTGGCCGTGGGGATGATGATGACGATGGAGGTGCTGGTGGTCGGTTTGATGTCGGATGGTTGTAGACGGGAGGGGAGATGGACAGGGAAGAGATGTTGATTAGGTGGTGATGACGGAGATGGGACAGTGATGATTTGATGTAGTTAGGTTAGGGTGTCGTCGCGTCGGTTTGTCCGACACGACATGGATAGCGTGGTGGTGTCCTGCGTGACACGGGGATGACGGGGGGGATGGTGTCCGGACTGTCGGACACGAGATGGAAATCTGTATTTGTAATAGGAAGTTTTAGTGGATGGGAGACACAGACACGATGCACCTATGATGGAAATTTCTGGAGGAGTACCTCTCCTTTATAGGAGGTGGGAATTCCCAGTTGGATAGGGATTGGAATTGTTTAAATTCCAATTAGATAAATCGCCTATTTATTTAAACCGATTTAAAGTAACTCAATCCAATCTAGAAAATTCTACTCTTCATTTAAACTATTTTTAAATAAAGTCAATAAATCTTTTGCAATTTAATTTACCATATTTAATCAATATTAAATAAACAAGATCTCAAATATTATTTCGTAGTTAAATAATTATGGAAATAATTAATTTCGAAAATCACTATAAATACTTTAAATATTAAATCATAAACTAGCTTTTGTAAATATCAAGATTTATTAATAAATTTTCACAAAATATTTGGAAACATTTCAGATAAACCAAAATTTTTAAATTACTACTTATTTTTAAACGTCGATCAAAATACTCTTTTATACAAAGAATTTATTTATCCCAAAAATGTACTTTCCTACTAAAATAAAAATTTATAATAAAATATATTTTTCTAAAATATGCAGCTCGACATATATTCGCACTTGTCGAGCAATACGAAATACAAATTTCGGATGCTACGCAAAAATGCGAACTCGTATGTAACGTGTAAATACGAAGTATAAAAATATTTTAAAAAAAATCGTAGTAGAATTTTAGGGGGCTTACATCCTACCCAACTTAAAAGAATTTCGTCCTCGAAATTTAGGGAAACTTAGGATAGGTAGGACGAAGGATAGAAGCAGTATAAGAATTTGATTCATATTGAACAAAAAGGCAATCAATTGTTTGACGAGAATGAAACGACATTTCAATGGCAATATGTCATTTGATTGACTAGAACGAAATTTCGATGGTTTTAGATTACGATCATGCACATGACAATCGATCAATGACTAAGCTCAATCATCCTTACATTAACCTTAAAAAGGGACAACCTCATGAGCAGGTAAAAACTCCTTAATCCTTGATATCGTCAATATTTGTATGCTATCTCTCATCATAAATTTTCCAAAAATTACTTTCGTAGCACGTTCCCTTAGAAATTTTAACAAAACAATTTCGATTATAACTGTGCTCTAACTTCCTTTATCTCGTCATAGAATAGTCTCAAATTTTGAATCCCATACTCTCCATTATACTATCTCGCTTATATATCTCCAAGTTATAATTTCCTCTAAAATTTTAAACCTTCAACAAATTTAGCCAAATTAAAAGTTAAAACCTTCTTACTACAAATTTGTATGCATCCATAGATTCCAAAATAAAAGCCCGTCTTTAATGTTCGATAAATCTCGAAAACTAGCAGTATACCTTCATAACTCAATCTTCTATCATAATTGAAAATTTTCTAAATATTTATTAGTCTCTCTCAAAAATTTGAATTCAACAATCTCAGTTTCTTGATGGTAGAAAGGGAACTCATAACTTCTTATTCATAATCATTTAGAACTTCAAAATATAAAGGTTTCTTTCTTCAAAAATTAGTTATCCTTGAAAAAAATAATATCATCATAACGTTATATGTTATAAGGTAACGTCAACATTGTCTTTATCAAAATTTCATCCATAAATTCTATATATATTTCGTTCTTAAACCACCAACACTTTAGAAGATTTTCCACTCGATATATAGTTACCTTAAAACAAAATTTGAAATCCGAGAAGTCTATTTATCCTTGAGTGTTTCGTCAAAACATATATATCATTTCTTACCTCATCTATTCAGTTTTATCGCACACTTTTATTTATGTCCCATCTATACCTCATAATCTCGTAATTATCACTACATTATTTATCCATGCTGTGGGGTTCTCCAATCTAGCTTCTACTAGCTCAAGATTGTCATGATCAAATTCCATTTCGCATAAGGGAATCATACAAGGAATAAGGTGGCGTAAACAAAGGTGGATTATAGTGAAGTATGAGAAAACAATTAATTGGAAGGAAGAAAAGTAAGTGTTGCTAATATTGCACGAAAAGTAAAAATGTGTTATGGATCTAAGTAAATCAAGATGATACAAGAAAAATAAAATGACAAGGGTTAAGCAGTCAAGATAAAAACACAAGGTCAAGCATTTAACGGATTTAGTAGATCGCAATTTGCCGAATATTTGAGTCGTGATTGAGTCCAAATATATAGACAAAAGTATATCGGTACCATGGTATAGGTTATAGTTTAGTCTTTATGACCCGAAGGTCGTACCATAAAAAGAGTACAAGGGGACGTGTTTTAGTGGGACATATTATATCTACATGAAGGTGAGCTCATCGGTCTTGCATGTGAAATTTGTTGGAAGAAAAAGTCTAGTATTGTGCTCCAAGTATTGAAGTCACGATAGGGAACGCCAAATGATCAAAATAGAAAGTGGCTTTTTCATAAGGTACTAATTAATGCACCAAAAATAAAAGGTTAAAGCACGAAATAAAGATAATTAGGAAATCTTGTAGATCAAGTTAAGATAAGTTATAGACACCGTTTCTAGAGAGAGATTAGTCTCTTAGATGAGGGTATGGTCAAGGGGATGGTTCTAATCACTTCTAAGTTCCAAACAATTAGATGGTCACGAATAAAGATCTAGCTTGGAGGAAAGGTCGAGCGAGTCAAAGATATATTCATCGGTTTGGTCGATGACTAATTACACTTGTGTATATGCAATATTATAGTCATATGTGGCATGGCAATCTAATGTGGAATACTTCTATCTCACTAGGGTGACCTTACTTGCTTCTTAGTCCTCTACCAATATATGATTTAATCTAAAATTTTAAGTTCCTCAAAATTTTCTCAATAAATTCCAAGATACTTCGTTAAAATTCTCAATTATCTTAAACTGTCAACTTTAATCACAATTTTAAATCTCTAGTACATCTCGAAATAACCCTTGTATATCGCAATCGAATAATAACCTTTTTTTTCAAATCTTAAACTCAACATTTAATAAGTTTATCTGTCGAAATTCATACTACAAAATGAAACATTTAAATAATTCTCGAATCTAACTCTATATCCTTCGAATGTGCATATCTAGCTTTCAATAAGTCACCACTACTCTTCAAAATATTATTATATATTTTTTTTCTCTCCAAAATTTAAATATCCAAAATTAAGGCTTTTAAACTCAAATTTTAGACAACCTTATAAATCATAGATCATAAGACAATTTGAAATTTGAATTTTTCCTTCAAGTTGATTTCATATCTTCCAAACTATTTCAAACAAAATTTTTACCATTATCTCTTCAAGCTCAAAATTAAATACCTATAATTCATAAATCGTAGAATCAATTTAAATCCTCAAGCCCTCTAATAACCTGTAAATCATAAACCCTTCGTACTCTCTAGCCGTTACAAAATCATAACATATAATTTAAACACTTTAATAAATTCAAGATAAACTTTAACATATTCAATCCCAACTTGAACTAAATCGTAATCATGGGACACAATTTAAAGATGTTACTCAATTCAGTTTCATATCCCAATAAATCATAAACTATTTCGCTATTTCCAAAAATCATAATAAAAATTATTTTCTGTCCTCTTGTGTACACCACCTTGTATTGGCAAAATAAAATTCCAACTATCCATTGAAGGCGGTAATATGCTACTACCCAACTTAAAATTTACTAATCCTTAAAATCATACTTTCTAGAAAATAAATTCCTTTATAACTCAAATAAAATTCCAATGCATATTAATTGCCAAAGGCAATCCATCTAGCCATGTGCTTTAACCTATGGGCATATACTAGTTTAGTCATCTTACTAAACACGAACTAAGAATTTACGGTAGAAGGAGTCAAGCAAGATGCAAATCAAGGAGGTCGAACGAGAGTTCGGAATTTGAAGTCAAGGAAGGATGCCAAGTGGGTGGATGAGATTCTAAACTCTAATCCTATACTGCAGGCCCGTTCGGTACAGTCATGTAACCGAAACGACAAACTAGACCTGCATGGGCCACCACAAAAACATGTAACGCCCCAGTCCCAAAATACGTAGGACTAGAACGTAATCATGCCAGCTGTATACGTACGAAGTATATGGACCCTCGTATATATACATAAGCTGTAAAATACAGTAACCAAGGTACTAAATCTCATCCACAAAGATAAATATGATATAAAAGTAACTATGAATTTTTCATGTACACAATAGTTGGGCGAAGACAAAAGTCCACTACCAACCAAATTATATATGGAAAAAATATACAAGGAAAGAATTTAGCAAGCGAGAGCAATGGCGAGTCCAAGAGCAATCACCACGACGGAAGGAATGGCCTTAGCTAGAGCACCTGCAAGAAATCACGAAACACACACCTGGCGAGATAACCAGGTCCTCAGAGGGACGTAACAAGATACATCAACATGCCACATAACTGAATATATATACTATGTCATAAATCACAAGTAAAGTAAATAGTCACACTCGTAACAAGTTTCAATACCTCATCATCGAAATAGTGGACTACCCCTGCAACCAAACAAGGACAAGGGGTAGTACACTATACCGCGATGCGATATTGTCCCAAGCTACTAATAGAACGGGGTGATATGACATTGACGAGGGTTACCTAACCATCTAATGTGTTTATACAGTAAGAACAAACCTTCAACGCATGAGCCCTGGCTGTAAATAGGATCGGCATAGTTCCCATATAGGGCACCAGAGGCCTACGTCCATAACGCTCGGGAAGCGTCAGAGGGCACCATGTGCAAGAGGCTACGTCCATAACGCTCTGGATAACTTCAGAGGGCACCTGGAGCCTGCGTCTCCGGCGGAGCGCACAGGTAATGAGGGAAGTGCATAGAAGCCCATACGTCAGGTAATCTTCTCCCCACCCAATGTACCTGTTAAGTCGCATCCACGACCATGTACCTCTACTAACTGCTAAGTCTCCTAACATGCCTCTATTAGCAGTTAGCCCTAACACATGCGCATGAGGGATCAGCCCATACGCAAAACCTCTATATGCTTCTCATCTCACACATTATCGTGGTATAACTGTGTCAAGGTTTATGCAATGCACTAAGCTAATGGTAGTCCCTTAACTCTAAGTCCATATGCAACCATAGGGTAAATAACAAGGTACAACTAATATCACTGAGCAGGCAGTAATCAAGAACTAGAAATAAATGAACAGTGATATATAATAAAAATACAGACTAAATATAAACAGTTTAATGGCAAGTTATCTTGCCTGGGGTGTCGTCTGGCGTGATGCGATGATCGTGATGTCCTGTTTTGTCCAATAGCCGTGATCAATGCATGATGGTCGAAATTCACAAAATAGAGAGGCACGAATTAGACATGATTGGTAGTACTCACGGAGACTTTGTGGAAAAAAGTGCTTATACTAATTTGAAAATATTTATACATACTTAAAAAATATATTTATTAGTTGTTTGTAATTAAGGAAATCCATAAAAATATGTTTAAATAATATTATAAAAATACCAAAAATTTCACCAACTTTTTCAGTACAAAAAATCATCATTTGAAAACTGTATATATTTTTAAATAATAATTTGAAATTTAGAAATTTAGTTAGGGATAAACTCTAATTTTGAAATTAGAGTATAGGGCCAAGCCGACAACTATATATTTTGTTTATAATATATTTTAGAAATAGTAATTACATATACTTATACAATATCATTAAGGTATACCAAACCAAAAATATAATAATAATTTAATAATACTAATAACAATACTAGTACTAATAATGATAATTATAATAATAATAATAATAAACTTCTCTAAAACCTTATTCCCCAAACTTATACAGAAAGATAGGGAGAGAGAAAATAATAGTAATAATAATAATAATAATAATAATAATAATAATAATAATAATAGTAATAATAATAAATTAGAAATAATAAAATATCCAATCCCTTAAAACAACCCAGTACAGTAAAACCTTTCCCATCCCCAAATTTTTAAGAGAGGGAGAGAGAGAAATGGGAAGAAGGGCGGTGGAGACTCACCGGCGGCGTCGACGGTCTGGAGGAGCGGCGCTAAGGAGGGTTCGCCGGAGAGTTGGTGGAGGCGGCACGGACGGGCGGGCCTGCGCGGAGGCGACCGCATGTCAGCGAAGTTTGGGGGGCGCACGGCCGGACGGAGGCAGCGGCGGCGCTGGTCTCGAGCGGCGGGCGGAGGATGGCGGAGCCGGCGCCGACGTTGGTGGAGGCAGCGCGGCGGTTTAGATCTCCGACGGAGGCTGGTTGCGCCGGGTGCGGCGAGGAGAACGTCGCTGGGGCGCTGCTCCGGCGTGGGTGGCGCCGAGCTCTGGGCGCGGTGGAGCACCCGGACACTACGCTCGCGGCCGCCCGCTGGAGATCGAGCGGGAATGGCAGGCGGATCTGTGGTGGCAGATCGGAAGGTCGCGGAGGCGGTGAGAGGCGTTCACCGGCCGCGAGGAAACGACGGAAGGGACCGGCTGTACGGCACGGAGGCTGCGCCGGGCGTCGGGGAGGGTCTTCGCCGGGCGGACCTGCTTGGCGTGGCGTGGAGGAGGTAAGGCTCTTCCCCTCCCTATTTCTCTTTCCGATGGTGGTAGTAGGAATGATGTTGGTTGCGGTCGAATTTCTGGCATGGACGATGTTGGGGGTGGTTTCGGGTGATGGTGATGGTTTTGTTGGTTATGGGATGGCGTTCAGGGACAGGTGGCGGTGACGGGGTTACCGGCTTCGGCCGATGTGGCCGTGGGGATGATGATGACGACGGAGGCGCTGGTGGTCGGTTTGATGCCGGATGGTTGTAGACGGGAGGGGAGATGGACAGGAAAGAGATGGTGATTAGGTGGTGATGACGGAGATAGGACAGTGATGATTTGATGTAGTTAGGTTAGGGTGTCGTCGCGTCGGTTTGTCCGACACGACAGGGATAGCGTGGTGGTGTCCTGCGTGACACGGGGATGACGGGGGGGATGGTGTCCGGACTGTCGGACACGAGATAGAAATCTGTATTTGTAATGGAAAGTTTTAGTGGATGGGAGACACAGACACGATGACCTGTGATGGAAATTTCTGGAGGAGTACCTCTCCTTTTATAGGAGGTGGGAATTCCCAGTTGGATAGGGATTGGAATTGTTTAAATTCCAATTAGATAAATCGCCTATTTATTTAAACCGATTTAAAATAACTCAATCCAATCTAGAAAAATACTACTCTTCATTTAAACTATTTTTAAATAAAGTCAATAAATCTTTTGCAATTTAATTTACCATATTTAATCAAATATTAAATAAACAAGATCTCAAATATTATTTTCGTAATTAAATAATTATGGAAATAATTAATTTCGAAAATCACTATAAATACTTTAAATATTAAATCATAAACTAGCTTTTGTAAATATCAAGATTTATTAATAAATATTTTGCAAAACATTTGGAAACATTTCATATAAACCAAAATTTTCAAATTACTACTTATTTTTAAACGACGATCAAAATACTCTTTTATACAAAGAATTTATTTATCCCAAAAATGTACTTTCCTATTAAAATAAAATTTATAATAAAATATATTTTTCTAAAATATGCAGCTCGACATATATTTGCACTTGTAGAGCAATACGAAATACAAATCTCGGATGCTACGCAAAAATGCGAACTCGTATGTAACGTGTAAATACGAAGTATAAAAATATTTTAAAAAAAATCATAGTAGAATTTTAGGGGGCTTACATGGAGTTAGTAGCGGTGGTTTTTACCCTTAAGCTGTGGAGGCATTACTTGTACGGAGATCGGGTGGAGATTTTAACCGACCACAAGAGTCTTAAGTATGTGTTTAGCCAGAAGGATCTTAACATGCATCACAGAAGGTGGCTAGAGCTATTGGTAGATTATGACATCAACCTGTATTATAATCCTGGGAAGGCCAACATAGTTGCAGATGCGTTGAGTAGAAGAGCAGGAGCTGATTTTCTAACAACACAGCCCGAGTTATTAGTAGATCTTCAAAAGATGGGAATAGAGATGGCTCTCCCTACCAATATGGAATTGATGGCCAGTATGCTAGTTCAGTCAAGTATAGTTGAGAGGATCAAGATAACACAGTCATCGAATTCTAAGCTTCATCGATTTAGGGCTAAATGTGAAGCAGGACGAAGAGCATATATGTATTCATGAAGATGGCATGTAAAGAACAGATGGAAACTCTAGAGGGGGTGAATAGAGTTTATAGCGATAATAGCCAATTAAAAATTTAAACTCTTTCACAAGAAAAACTAATCAGAGTAAATACAAAAATAAATAAGGAGCAAGAAAGCATACGCAAACACAACCGATTTTAACCTGGTTTCCTCGAGTTGGACGTCATGTGGGCGACGATCTTCCAACCTTTTCTTTTCCTTGGCAGTACTCTCTTTCTCTCCTTACATGAATCACAAATTTAGAGAAAATTTTAGATTTTTCTAATCATCAATCTGGCGGCCAGAGAATAGAGGATATATATAGGCTACGGCAGGGACCACGAGGAGAAATTAGGGTTAGGCCTCCTAACGGATCTGGATATCCCGTGTTCAGCCCGAACACACAATCCAGGCCCATTAACAATAGCTCGGTCCACTAATGAGCTATTGTTGCACTACCTCCCTAATCCCAAATTATGTTTTTGGGCTCCTTTTATTATATGCTCGTTTGGCTCCCCATGTTAAGATATCGTATGTCCGTCGATCAAATTATGTTACTGACAACTATATTGATTCGACATCTTTTATCCTTAAGTAGTACCGCTCAACTTTATTTGTCATGTCGGATATAATCCACCTGCAGGGTTTACATGACAATCCTTATGAGCTCCTTAAGAGGACATCATCAACCCGATGTATCGGGACATGGATTCCATTTATAATCAACAGCCCATCATACATACAATGTTATTACCCAATTCATAGAGGTTGTTGATCCATAATGAATCTCACTCTTTATGAGTCAAAGTAATGCACATTGCATATACTTGTCCGTTATTATATCCGGATTAAGAGTACAATCATCCATAATAACAGAGGTGTTTGTTCGCTTATGTAGTTAGTACAAAGAGAACAACCTCAAGTGGTCCTGTTCAATACACACAAAGTGTACTAGTGTAAACCTATAGTCAAGATAGACTAATACCAGATTACACTACAACCTTTCCAATAGATTGTCCAAGTCCATCTAGGTTGTGAACTATTTATATACTCCATAGGAAACTGATAATATGATCTTCTGTGTGACACCACACACCATATTATCTATAATATAGAATATCAGACATTTGCATTAACACTTGCAACAAATACAATATGCAGACATTTGCCCATATGATTCTCATTCAAAATTTAAGGAAATAAGGTTACTACAAAAGTGATGCTTTTAGTATATAACCCTAACAGGAGGGGCTACCCCCGTTATCGTTGTTGGGACGCTTGCCCTTGTTTTCTCCTTCCGAGATGTGCATTCCCAGTTGGCGAGCCTTCTTCAGTCGTTCTTTGGCGCTTGTGGCGCTGATGATGAACGTCTTCCATTCTTTGAATTGACTTTCGCCCATCCAGAGACTGATCGTTGGAAGCAGTCTCTTTTGGCAAATTTCAATTAAAGAGGAATCTGGATTTCCGGAGGGCAGCTTCATGGCGGTCTGGCAGAACCGATCAATGTAGTTTCTTGTCAGCTCCTTCTCCCCTTGGATGACGTCCATGAGGGTGGACATGGTGACTTCCTGCCCTACCTCGTAGAATCTCTCCAAGAATATGTGCTTGAAGTCGGCAAAGGAGTGGATGCAGTTGTCCGGCAGATTGCGATACCAGTCGAAAGTGACTCCTTCCAATGCCCCAATGAATAATCGCGTGAGGATAGCATCATCATGGGGCAGATGGTCGATGGTGACCTCGAAGTAAGTGATGTACCGACTTGCTGATGTCTTGCCATCATACGGGTTAATATTGAACGGCTTATATCTTGGTGGGAACGGAACATCCCTCATTCAGCAGGGTATGGTTGCCGTACTCTGAGGTCTTGAGCATTTTCTCGGGCATGGAAAATGGCTCGGAGCTCCTGGACTTCTTTTCTTACTTCTCGGGCCTCATCTGTCGCGGTAGGGGCTGTTACTTCGGGAGGATTATTGCCCGGGTTTGGTGCCGCTAAGTTCGAGTCCGCATTGACCGCGGGACCCATGCTTGTTTGGCCAGGCGTTCCTCCTTGCAGAGTTGGAAGAGCGGCTTTGATTTTATCTACCGACTTGACCAAGGCCTGCAGTATAGCTTCCAAAATGTCGATGCGTTGGCGATCGCTGGAACCACCTTGATTGCTGTCCGTCATGAATACCGTCCTTACATGAGGAGTGATAGAATAAACGGTGGAGGATGTGCCCTCCGAGTCGTACCCATGCACCAAGAAGTCATCGGGGTAGGTGGGAATGTTCTCTTCGGGCTCGGACTCGGAGGGAACGGTATCCCCAGCCTCAGAGCTTGCTTCGTCTTCATGGGTGTCCTCGAGGACATCGGTGTCTGTTGTACCTGATGGGTGAGTTGTTTACCCGGGTTCGTCTCCTTGAAATATCAGATTGTTGTGGATGTTCGGAGGAGTGCTACCCCCAGTTCCCACGACTTCCAGCGATGTAGATGATGAATTTCCTATTGCAGCAGATTTTGTCTTTGAACGGGTGTGTTGGAATATTCCGGTGGAGGACAGCCGTTAAGACGACGGTTTCTTAGCTGTAGTGGTTGATATCCTGGGGCTGGAGATGCTTGTCTTCTTTCCTCTCCCCTCGGCGGGGATTTTCTGAGTGGAATTACAGAAGACAAGAGAGGGTGCCCCGTCCTCTGAGCTCGGATGCTGTAGTCTTTGGAAGACTGATGGCCGATCTTCCGTCGCTGCCGCGTTGTTGCAACAGCAGTTGACGATGATTTGGGTACAGTGACGTCCAAGCGAGGACTCTTTGCACACCGAAGCTCCTTCTCTTTCCTTAAGTTTGTGGAGGATCGCCTCACGCAGGTCAGAGGAACCACTTTGTCCTTTTGCCGCCGGGGGCTGGACTCGAGCGGTTCTATACAACTTCCCGTCAGAGGCCCGTGTGATGGTCAACGGGACGCCCCGATAGTCAGAGGGCGGGACAGCTGACTGGGCTTGATGAGCCCGCGCTGTCCTAGACTTCTTCTTTTTAGCACTTGCGGGTGCATAATAAGAAGAGTCTAAGTTGAATACCACAGAGTCTGGCTTATCATCCAGAGAACTATCAGGGTCATGACCGTATGAGAGACGGTCGAAGACTGATCGAGAGGAGCGTAGAACGGACGCTATGTGGCTAGGATTGGAAACCATGCAGGCTGTCTGCATGCGGTTGTCCTTAGCTGTCGGATGAGTTGCCTTGGTACGATTAGTAGGAGTCACGATCGTACAGGCTGGCCGCATGCGGTTGGCAATTGTGGCCGTATGGGTTTTCGCAAGCGATTGTCTTCAGTAATGGCATAGACTTCATCCATGTGGTTGGCGACCGTAGCCGCATAAGCTATGTTGCTGACAGATGTGACCGCATAAGTTTTCTTCATACGGCAAACGGATGTGGCTGCATGAGCTTTTTCCATGCGTCTAGCACCCTTATGCGGCTCGGATCGCGTAGAGTTCCTCTTTGCCCCTGCAAGTCCAGCATCATAGTGTTTTCTTCTGCCGGACTTGGGGACAGCAGAGTTATCTACGGTCTGAAGTAGGGCCGCAGGAGAGTCTTGCTCGCCGTCATGAACAACAGAGGGTATCTCTGCAAGAGCTTCAGTAGGAACAAAGGATCGGGGTCTCCACTCCTTGCGGGCCTTCTTTGTGCGGGCTCGCTTCTGGACCGGGCCAGCGCTCTTATCGGAGAGCATTTCTTCGAACGCCTGTTGGTCGAACCGGGCGACCATCTTTTGTTGGGTGGAGCCAAGCTTGGCTGCATCCGATTGTGTCACCAACTCCTCAGTCGTAGAGAAGTTTGTCCCCAGCAGAGTCGCCATCGTGTTTGCCATGAAATATAAAGAACAGAACAATTATCGGAGGACCGGACTTTTACTTCACGTTACAAACTCGCTTGTACAAAGAAAGCCTAGGGACGAAAACCTAGGTACAGCAGTCTAAGTACAATTGTTTATTTTAGATTCTGGGGGGTGACGATAGAGGCTCGAGAAGGCGACGACAGTCCTGCCTTACTCCTTGGACGATCGGTATGCAGCCTTGGCTCCTGTGAAGAGATGGTTGGCATTGATGAAGAAATGTACTTCTTGCTCTCCCTCTATTACTCTTTTGGCTTCTCTCTCTCTCTGTGTATTTTTTCTCTGATTATTGGGGGAGTCTCTCTGTATATCTCGCAAGGGAATGGCACCTTGCTTATTTATAGGAGTGGGGGCATCATTAGGGTTTGGATGATTACCCATTCTCAAAGTGGCGGCGGCCTGATGTTTAATCAATCTGGACCATTAGTTTTAAGCGTGAAGGATCTGGGCCGTAAATGGGGATAGTATTGAATCCTGTGAATTATTAATGCTGATTGCTTTAAATCTTCATGATTGGTTGTGTCAAGCTTGGATCTCTCACCACGTGTCCCATTGGCTTGATCATGAATGATATGACCTGATCTCCTTAATTATGAGGATAACGTTAAATATGGTCATTGGGATCTGGTAAATCTCTGATTGATTTAAAACCACGCGTCCCATAATCACCCTGCTACCAGCTATCAAGTCATAGGGGCAATTGAATCTCTACCACGTGTCTTAATGGTGGACCCTGCCGGAGCCGCATGATATCCATGAACCGTATGAGATAGCGTTTCAGTGAACCGCATAGGCATAATACTTGCGAGCTGCATGGGATGGCTTCTTGGTGAGCCGCAGGAAGATGATTCCTGCCAGCCGCATGAAGCTGTTCTTCAATTGAGCCGCATGGGTGTGGCCACGTGGCAACCTTGGATCGTGTCAGAGATTTTCTCCTGTTTTCGAAGAGTCTGTCATTAGGACAGGACCATCATGGCACTTTATGTCAAAGCGCCGTCAGCTATCAAATCAGTGCAGAGCATTAAATAAGGCCATTACTTGACGGCCAGCTGTGTGAAGGGATCCCACGGGGACACGTGGTGTTGATCGAGCCGTATATCTCTGTTGGTCGTTTGTGAGCCGCATATACCCCCGAGCCGCATGAGGCTGGGGGACTCTTTGAACCGCATGGGACTGTCCCTATGTAAGCCGCGTGGATTCTTCTGCTCCGAGCCGCATGAGACTGAGAGCCTCTCCGAACCGCATGGGACTGCCCCTGTATGAGCCGCATGGAGTTCTTCTATTCCGGGCCGCATAGAGCATCATTCTGATATTTTCCATGCTTCTACAGGGTCCACGAAGGCTGCATCTTGATCCAAGTAGCGAATGACCCAAGGGTCATCGATAGGATAGCCCTCACGACCGGGATCTCGCTCCATAGGAATGGGAATAGAAGGATGGCAAGACATGGAGTACCTAATATCATGCAGCGAGTTGCTGATGGCACTCATCTGCAAGGTAGTTCGGTAATCCAGCTGAGTCCAACGATCGTCCTCCAAGGTGAAGCGATCTCGGAGCATAGTTTGAAGAGACTCGAGAGTGACAGGAGGAGGAGGAGGATCCTGTCCGAGAGGACGGGCATCTGGCACATCATCAGAATGCTCAGACACTACTGGTGAGCCAACGGCCGCCTGAAGCCTCCTTGCCTTAGAGAGGAAGGCAGGGGCAGGTAAGAATGTACACTCATCAAGGGGTACATGAAACGCACGAAAGATCATAGGAAGGTATAATGTATAAACCAAAGATCTTGGTTTCTTCCTACAATTAATCATCCAATCCATCATTGTGCGTGGAAGATTAGAGGGAACATAAAAGTGGAGATGGTATAAGGCCGAGTTTTCAAAATAAGTGACTTCATCGGTAGAACCCGCTTTGGGTAGAATGGTGTTGAAAATGATCCGATGAAGTTCATAGAAATAAGGATTAATGAATTTAGCCAAAAGCTTACGAGGACGTGTGTTAGGGCTACACAAGTCGTCCTTGAAACTTTTAAGTGAAATCCCTTCGGGAAATTGAAAAGATCGGGCTTCAACAAGCTTTTTCCAAAAATTAGTCTCTTGGAGCTCAAGATATTCGGCCAATTCAAAATCGTCAAAAGAGATATTAATTCCCGCAACCCGTGAATAAATATGTGTATCATCATGGGTGAGGTTGCAGTAGAACATTTGAATAGCACTATGATAAATGACTGAATTTGCGGTAACAAGTTCATCAAGGCAAAAGTCATAAAAAAGTGCATCAAATTGTGATGGGGTATCCCGCAAACACCGGACGTGTCCAAAAATCACTAAACCAATTATTTGATGCGTCTAGTGATACAAAAATTCGGTCTTCAAAAGTGTTTGGATCATGAGGACATGGAGGATTGAACAAAGGATGGATTGGTGGTTGTTGTTCATTGGCCGATGCAACGGGCGGTTCAATGCGAGGAGGAGCATTCGACGAGGATGCTCCCTCGGTACGAAGTCTCTTTCCGCGGTTAAACAAACGTGGAGCCATAACACAATAAAGACAATAAAGGAAATTTGAGATATAGAAAAGTAAGAAATTATACCTCAAACTAGTGATGAACAATGAAGGAGAATTGAAAAAGAGGCCTTCTCCTTGAGTTTGGGGAAGAAAAGAGCTCTAGAAATAAGAAATTAGGGTTAGGGTTTTGAGAGAAAGGTGTTTGAGAAGTAGAAAAGGTGGTAATAAAGAAGAAGAGGGAGGAGAACCCGAAAATATAGGAAGGGTTTCAAGTGGTAGGAGCAAATAATGGCCATTGGATCTTAATTTTGATCAACAGCCGAGACTGTTCCCGGTTCTGGAACAGTCAGGCCGAATTCGGCCCGAACTCTGGTAAGGGCAGAGTTCGGCCCGAATTCTGGATCCTGGTCACAGAATAGGAATCAGGCTGATATAAAAAAATGGTTAAGTAAGAAAGACCAAAATAAGACAAGAGTATAAATACAAGAAAAGATCCAAGAAGTAAGCAAATGAATAACAGAAAGTGAACTCGAAGCAGCAATATGAAGTTGAAAAAATAGTATTTCAGCATGTGATAAATAAAAATGAACTGTATAATAAACAAGGAATTATATCATAATTCAATATTTTGAAGCTGCCATGGGTTAGCTGCAGGGACCGGATCCCAGCTAGCGATAGTCCTGAGGACTAGTGCACCGTGTCACTTAGGCTTTTACGCCTTGTTGTCAGAAGGACCCTTTCGGCTTGTACCCATAGCAAGTTCATCATAAGAGAATCAAGATATACTCGATATTTAAGCAGGTTTATTTTAATTTACAACAGCTTCATCTAAAATTTTAAGTTCACGACAAAGAAAATTGAAGCGCTCTTCGGATAATGGTTTTGTAAAAAAATCTGCTAACTGATGATCAGTGTCAATAAATTCTAAGTTAATCGTGCAATTTTGCTGATGATCACGCAAAAAGTGGTGATATATTTCAATGTGCTTCGTACGTAAGTGACAAATGGGGTTCTTAGTAAGATTTATGGCACTAGTGTTGTCACAAAAGATTGGAATGTGCATGAAAGATAAGTTATAGTATTCAAGGGTTTGCTTCATCTACAGAGACTAATTCTTGGGATGTATTTAAATGCCCAGCTGCGATGTATTTAAATGCCCAGCTGCGGTGATCACGCAAAAAGTGGTGACGTATTTCAATACGCAGCTGCGATGTATTTAGCTTCTGTTGTGGATAGTACGACAGAATTCTGCTTCTTGCTAAACCAAGAGACTAAAGCCTTTCCTAATAAATGACATGTACCGCTCGTACTTTTATGGTCGACCTTGCAACCGACGAAGTCAGCATCAGAGTAACCAATAAGGTCAAATGATGTTGACTTGGGATACCATAGGCCTACTGTAACCGTACCCTTAAGGTATCGAAAGATACGCTTAACAGCGGTCATGTGTGATTCCTTAGGATTTGCTTGATATCTAGCACACAGGCAAACGCTAAACATAATATCAGGGCGACTAGCAGTAAGATGGAGTAGACTGCCTATCATACCTCGATACTTACGTTGGTCCACGGGTTTGCCGCTATCATCTGGTTCAAGTTTGGTTGAAGTAGCCATTGGAGTGCCGATTGGTTTGACGTTGTCAAGGTCGAATTTCTTCAGCATGTCCTTTGTATACTTCGATTGACAGATGAAGGTTCCATTTGACATTTGTTTGACTTGCAGTCCAAGAAAGTAGTTGAGCTTCCCCATCATGCTCATCTCAAACTCGGTCTGCATACACTTGGAAAAATCTTGACAAAGGGTTTCATCAGTAGAACCAAATATGATATCATCTACGTATATTTATACTAAAAGAATAGTATCTTTAAAAGATTTTATGAAAAGTGTGGTGTAAATTTTCCCTTTTGAAAAACCTTTCTCAAGTAAGAAATTGTTTAGCCGTTCATACCAAGTTCTAGGGGCTTGTTTGAGGCCATACAGCGCTTTCTTTAGCTTGAACACGTGGTCGGGAAATTTGTGATTTTCAAAGCCAGAAGGTTGTTTCACATAAACTTCCTCCTTAATAAATCCATTCAAGAAAGCACTTTTAACATCCATTTGAAATAATTTGAAATTTTAAAAATTTGCAAATGCACAAAGCATCCGAATGGATTCCAATCTAGCAACAGGAGCATACGTCTCATCATAGTCGATACCTTCCTTTTGGTTGTATCCTTGGGCTACAAGACGAGCTTTATTGCGTGTGACTGAACCATCTTCATTCACTTTGTTTCTAACAACCCATTTAGTACTAATAATCGAGTGATTAGTCGGTCTAGGAACGAGTTCCCATACTTGGCTCCTCTTGAATTAGTTGAGTTCCTCTTGCATAGCAGAAATCTAAAATTTATCATTGAAAGCTTTTAAAATATTTTTCGGCTCAATTTGTGAAATAAAGGCAGTGCTAGCAATAAAGTCTCTTAATGATGATCTAGTAGTTACTCCGCGTGAAACCTCACCGATCACCAAGTTTTTTGGATGTGATGGCTTGAAAGAGAATTTCTTTGGCAAGCCCTCCAGAGAATTGGTTTCGGATGTGGTATTCATTGGAGTAGAAGTTGATGGCTCAACATCATCATCAAGGGTAGCTGCTGCACTGTTATCTTCATCAAAAGTCACATTGGTAGACTCTTCCACAATTAATGAGCGTTTGTTAAAAACTCTATATCCCTTGCTCTTGGCAGCATAGCCAAGAAAAATACCATCGTCAGCTTTGGCATCAAATTTGTCTAAGTTGTCTTTGGTGTTAAGGATAAAACATCTATAACCAAAAACTCTAAAATAAAAAACATTTGGGGTTCTCCCAAACCAAAGCTCATAGGGTGTTTTCTTCGTAATGGGACGAATAAGCACCCTATTTTAAATGTGGCATGCTGTACTGACAGCTTCAGCCCAAAAGTATTTCGGAAGTAAAAACTTGTTCAACATGACTCTAGCCATATCGCCGAGAGTCCTATTCTTCCTCTCTACAACACCATTTTGTTGAGGAGTTCTTGGACAAGAAAACTCATGATCAAAACCATTAGAATCACAAAACTTTTCTAAATCAGAATTTTCGAATTCACCTCCATGATCACTTCGGATTCGAGTAATCATGTAGCCTTTTTCGTTTTGAACTTTTTTTGCAAAATCTTGAAAACTGATATAGCATCACTTTTATTTATTAGAAAGAAAACCCAAGTAAATCTTGAAAAGTCATCAACAATAACAAAGGCATAGAGTTTTCTACCAAGACTGGCTACTCTACTAGGGCCAAATAAATCCATACGGAGAAGTTGCAAAGGTCTAGAAGTACTTACAGAGTTTATAGAATGAAATAAAGACTTAGTTGCCTTATTCAATTCACATTCAGCACATACCGTGTCCTTTTTAAATGTGATATCGGGCAAGCCTCTAACTAGCTTCTTAGTTGATAGCCTGGATATAATATCCATGTTGGCATGACCAAGACGCTGGTGCCATAATAATCTTTCGTCCTTATGAGCATATAGGCATCTACCTGCATTGTTAGTATCTATAGACAAATAAAAAATATAAATATTATCCTCTCTTACCCCTTCAAACGCAATGTCTCCCGTTGACCTATCATAATAAGGCATTTGTTTTGTCCAAAGTTAATGTCATATCCATGGTCAGCAAGATGACTAATGCTGAGCAGGTTATGCTTTAACTCGGTCACTAGGCAGACAACCTTTATTACGGGAGAGGGAGGATATCCAATAATACCATTACCTATGATATAACCTTTTAGGTTATTGCCGAAGGATACATATCCTTCTCTCTTCATCGATAGTGATGCAAAAAGATTTGCGTCTCCCTTCATATGCCGCAAGCATCCACTATCGAGAATCCACTTACTCTCAGTTAAGGAGGAAAGGTCCACCTACATCAAGAGTAGATGTTACCTTTGGTACCCAAGTTCTTGAGGGTCCTGAAAAGTTAGTTTTTGGAAACCAAGCATATATCTTTCTATCTACTAATCATCTAATTCTACATTATGGTGAAATGTGTCCATGTAAACCACAATAAGTACATATAGCATTCCTATTTATATTAGGATAATGCTGATGATGTCTATAAGTAGAGTGATGAGGAGAAGTATGATGATATGTAGAATTAGCATGTGATGACTATGTATAGAGTGATGTAGAGTATCATAGTGATATTGGCTATATAGAGTAGCATGTGATGTCTATATGTAGAGTGATGGTGATGCTGTTTTTGTGCAACATGGTGATGATTGTATCTGTTTGTAGCATGATGATTTTGTGACATATGATAGTTATTTCTACGTGCATATGGTTTGTGTGCTTTGTGAAAGTGTGTGTATATGTAAGCATGATTACGTATTGCAGGTGGATGACGTAGGTGACTAGATGAAGTATCATGCTTTGTATGTGTCTCTTGGGTTTGAGGTTGAGCAACCTGTTTTTCTAATTTAGTCTCTAGTTTCTTAGAGACAGCTTGCAGTTCAATAACCTTAGCATTCAAACCATGCATCTTAGTAATAAAATCTTGTGTCTACTTTTTCTGCAAGCTCCGTGTTGAGTGTTGTGATTTCTTGTGTTGTTGTTCAATGCGTGCTTCGGCATCATGTAAGCTTATTTTAAGCTTAGATACCTCATCTGTTACATCCGTGGGTGAAGTGTCTCTAATGTTATCAAGCAGTAAAGAAAGTCTTTGAATTTTGACTTCATGACTTTTGATCTTGCCCTTGGCATATTTGTATTTACTAATGACCTTTTTGTGATCATTAAGCAAATCGGTGAAAGCATCGCCAAGTTCATCAAAAGTGAAGTCATCAAGAGTTTCGTGTTGATACCTTGTCGAATGTGCCATTAGACATACATTTGCAGTATCTTGAGGAGAATCCTTTTCTTCTCGGAGTCACTAGCTTCACTTTCATGCCAAATGCTCATGTTGGCATATTTCTTTGAGGAAGTCTTCTTGTAAGGTTCTCATAACGGTTGCTCTTCTTAAGAATGGATAGTCTTTTCGGACGTGTGTCCTGTCTTCTTGCAACTGTAGCAGGTTGGCTCTTTTCATCTCTTTTGGTGGCCTCTTCTTCTTTTTTTGTTGAAGCGAATAAATTTCTTGAAGTTGCGGACGAGGAGAGCTTGATCATCACCTTCTGAGTTCTCGTCATCCGTCTTCGAGGTCAGCCCTCCGTCGGTGAGCTTTGAGTGTGATCTCCTTAGCCTTAAGAGCAGGCTCTTCGAAGTCCTTGAGGTCAAGCTCATGAGTCATCAGCTTTCCTATCAAGGTCTCCATGGACATGGTTGTGAGATCATTTCCTTCTATGATGGTTGTCACCTTAGGGTTCCAAATCTTTGGGAGTCCCCTAAGCAGCTTGCGAATCTTCTCGTGATTTGAATATTGTTTGCCGAGCGAAGAGGAGGTTGATAATGTCGAGGAATCTTGTGAATATTTGCGTGATCGTCTCATTTGGCTTCATCTTGAAAGCCTCTATTCTTGAGTGAGACGGCTTATCTTTGATTCCTTGACTTGGGTGGTTCCTTCATACGTCACTTCTAGAAGTCTCCATACTTCGTGAGATGTGGTACATGTAGATACCCTGTTGAACTCATTCCTGTCTATAGCACAGAATAAAGCATTAATAGCTCTCGCGTCTATATGCCTGTTTCTTCTCCTCGTCAGAATATTTGTCATGTGATTTTTAACGAGATCATCATTGACAACTATTCTGGCGGGCTTTTTGTAACCGTCAGTGACGATAGTCCACAGGTCAAAGTCTAGCGACTTGAGATAAAAGGTCATCCTTATTTCTAATATGTGTAGTTTGTTCCATCAAATAGGGGAGGCCTATGAGTGGATGCCCTTCACCGTGATTGGAAATCAAGGATTGTGTGGTTGCCATAGATCAGCTCTAGGATGTTAGTCCTTGTTGAGAGAACAGAGCTCTGATACCAATTGAAGAAAGATGGCAACTCTAGAGGGGGGTGAATAGAGTTTATAGCGATAATAGCCAATTAAAATTTAAACTCTTTCACAAGAAAAACTAATCAGAGTAAATGCGGAAATAAATAAGGAGCAAGAAAGCATACGTAAATACAGCTGATTTTAACCTGGTTTCCCTCGTGGAGGACTAGTCCAGGCCTGAGAACTCTAGCTCAGGATTAAATCCACTACTTGTGAAATAGTAGTTACACCCGTGCCTTTTTTCAGAAGAGCACGTCAACTTCATACAAAGGATCGCAATGGCGATGCTTGGAATTTTCCAAGCGACTTTTTGAACTCTTGCACAAGACTCCTAACTGAGAAATGCTGAGCACTCAAGGCTTAGGAAGCTTGTGGCTAGTAGATGAAGAAGGGTATGGCTTGTAATGAGCTTTTGAGAGAAGAGAAGAAAAGATTGGATGAATAAAAATGAGAGAATTCATGGCCTATTTATAGGATATTAGCAGGCAAAATTCGGCCAGAATTCTGGTAGGTTTTTTCAAATATTTGGCCGTTGGACAACTAGCAACAGCCAACCCTAAAAATTTGGGTACAGATTTTTAGGGGACAGAGTTCGGCCCGAACTCTGTGTGGAGGCAGAGTTCGGCCCGAACTCTGTCTCCAGAGCACATAATGGGTCTTAAGGTCTAATGGGCTTTTTTGAGTGTGGAGCTTATGGATTTTGGGTAGGTTATAGGTTAAGTCTCAAGAGCTCAGCACAACTCAGCTTACATCAGTCTAGATTAAATAAATAAAAATACAAACTCAACAATGACTTGAAATTGCAAAACTGAGTTGTCGTCTGACTTGAGCTGGATGTAGTCGTCGGTGTCGTATTGAATTATTACAAGTATTATTTAGTCAATGTTATCAATATTTGGTTGACATTGACTTTGTGTCAACCGCATGCTCCAACATGGAAGGCATCTTTGTGTACCCAGTGGTGACATCATACAAGCATGGCAGAGGCTCACAGTCATCATAATATTCAATTCAATCCAGTAGTACAAAGATGTATCATGATATTCGTTAGCATTTCTGGTGGAATGGCATGAAGAGGAAGATAGCTCGGTTTGTCTCTCGTGGTTTAGTTTGCCAATAGGATAAAGCTGAACATCAGAGACCAACTGGACTTCTTCAACCTTTACCAATCCCAGAATGGAAGTAGGAGCATATTACAATACATTTTATTACTGGGTTACCTAAATCTCCAGCTGGAAGAAATGCTATATGTGTTATAGTTGACCGACTCACCAAGGTAGCTCATTTTCTCCCTTTCAGGATTAGTCAGTCGACGGATCAGTTAGCAGAGATGTATCTCAGACGGATAGTTAGGTTGCATAGAGTGCCAGTCAGTATCGTATCGGACAGAGATTCAAGATTTGAGTCGCACTTTTGGCGAAGTCTTCAGACGAGTTTAGGAACTCGTCTCAAATTTAGTTCAGCTTATCATCCATAGGCAGATGGTCAGTCAGAGAGCACGATTCAAACACTTAAAGATATGTTGCAATCATATACACTTGACTTCGGTGGTTCATAGAAAGATCACCTACATCTAGTGGAGTTCTCCTACAATAACAGTTTTTAGGCCAGTATCCAGATGGCACCGTTTTGGTACTACTGTATGGCATAAAGTGCAGATCACCATTATTGGGATGATTCAGGCGAGAGGCAGATGCTTGGTCCAAAAATGGTTACTCAGACTATCGAGGTGGTCAAACAAGCTAGAGATCATCTTCGAGTTGCACAAGATCGTCAGTGCCATTAGGCCGATTTTTATCGACATCCTTTTGAGTTTTATATCGATGACCCTGTATTCCTTAAGATCTCGCCTACCTGTGGCGTCATTCGATTCGACGTATGGAGAAAGCTTAGTCCTTGGAGAAAGCTTAGTCCTAGGTATATAGGGCCATTTAATATTCTCGAACGAGTAGGTGATGTGTCTTATCGTCTCGCTCTTCAGCTGTCGTTATGTGAGGTACATGACGTATTTCATGTATCCCAATTGTGACAGTACATTTGAATTCGAGCAATATCCTTGATCATTCAGAATTGGTTGTTCGTACCAACCTTTCGTATGAGGAAAGGCCCGTATCCATATTGGACCGAAAGAAGAAGATATTCAAGAACAAGACTATTAATTTAGTTCGTATTGCTTAGGGTCATCACTCTTTGGATGAGTCAACTTGGGAACGTGAGGAAGATATCCGATGGCGATATTCACACCTGTTGACTCATAAGGTATAATGTCTTCCTTATGCCTTATACTTTTAACTCCTTGCTTGCATGAATGATTGCTTGATTAATTGCTAGTCCTAGATTGCCTGTGGTTAGTATAGATTGCACCGACATCTCTAGCCTCTTGATTAAATTCCGAAGACGAAATTATTTTAAGGTGGGTAGAGTTGTAACTCTTGTTTTCCGTGATAAGTATTTTTTATACGTGTACGGATTTCTGACATTTGTCATGTGAGTCGTAGTCAGACTTGTCTTGCTTAGCCTAGTCTTGGTTTAATCTTGACTTAGTTTATTTTGATTTGGTTTGGTTTAATTTGACTTCGCTTGGTTTGGTTTGAGATGGAGAGGTTTTGTAAATAACCAACTCCTTCTCTCTCCTTCATAACTTTCATTTATTTCTTCTCATCTTCTTTATTTACTCCTCTCCACCTACACCCAAGACCAAGGAAAGTGCAACTTGCTTCATAATGGATCTCAAATTTTATTGTTTTATTGTCTTCCTTGCTTGACTTTAACCCTCTTTAGAACTTGGAGATTTTGGTTTTGATGGTTACATTTTTGTAGATCTAAGTTTATAGTTTTTGGTTTTTCTTGGTTTTGATCTCTTAAACTTTGTTATTTTTTAAAACTACTTGTTCCATGTTGTAGGAAATTCAGTTCCTTTCAGTTTAGAACTTTATTTTGCCCAATTTTGAGCCCTTTAGCCCAAGTTATGGACAATGGAAGTTATAAAACTCCATGGCCAAAAGCTTGCTAGTAGGGACGACACCTTACGCACATTTTGGTTCGCGGACCTTGCACCTCGCGTAGCTTTTGGTAAACGCACCTTGCACCTCGCGCACCTTTTGGTCTGCGCACCTTGCACCTCGCGTACCTTTTGGTCCGCGCACCTTGCACCTCATGCACCTTTTGGTTCGTGCACCTTGCACCTTGTACACCTTTTGGTCCGTGTATCTTGCACCTTGCGTACCTTTTAGTCTGTGCACTTTGTACGTCATACGCCTTGCACCTTGCGCCATGTGACTTTTGCCGTGCACGAATCACTCTAAATGACTGTTTTTGTCGCTTAAGCTATTTTGTAGCTAGAATCTTGAAAAACTCAAAACATAAAAATTGTAGATCTTTGTCTTGGCTTCAAGAATCTTTCTATTCCACTTCAAATCTGTGTTCATATATGACTTATAGTTTCAATCAAACATGGGTGTTCTCGAACATCTTGCATGTTTTCTATACATGGCCTAAATTGCGACGGCCCGACTTGACACTTGATAGTCTTGAGATAGTAACTTAAACTTGACTTGAACATGATAATATGAGCCCATCTTGATAACTCTTGATAAGTGGCCCGTTGAGGCACACTCCAGACAAGTACTCTTGACATGACAAGTAACCTGACATGACATATAATCTTTAAATGATGTTGCGACAGCTAACCTGACTTGCTAAGTAACTCTTGTCTTGGAACCGTGGTTAACTTTTTTGATTGTGCCTGTACAAGGTACCTATCTCGTCTTGCATTATGCCTAGGACATGGATTTCTTGTTACCACGGTCAGGAATTCACAATAAATCTGACTAGGTTAATGACTAGATTGATCCAGTAGTTCATATAGACAGATTTTTCCCAGTTGCAGGCGATCCTGTTATCCTGGCCACACTGAGGGACTTGTAGACTGCCAACGAGTAGGGCACATTTCCAGCCCACTGTTATGTAGGGCACTTCTTGAAAACATAAGTGTTGAATGTACACCTGTAATCTTGATATCTTTTGTAACTCTAAAAATCACCTCGTCTAGATAACCTGGATAGCTGTAGGGCTTGTGACTGTGGGAACATCTCAAATTCATCTTGCTAGTAACTAGGCCTGTGATAACCCTAGTTAGCTAATGATAGCAAGCCGTAGGACTTGATTGGCCGTACTTGAATGCTTGCTCATGATTATCATAGGAATTATATTCCGTCTCTTGTTTTTCCTAATGCAAGCTATTATTTTATTCTAACCCTGTCTTCTTGTCATTTAAGCCAGTTCATTTATTTATTATTTATTTATTATTTGTGGTTTTAGTTCCTTAATGAAGCCTCCCTTATGATATTTGCTCTTTCTGGGGTTTGACCCGGCTGGTTTTGTATGGACAGATTTCGGAGTGATACCCGAGGATCCTCCTGCTTATCAGCCAGATGGTGAACACCAGAGTAATCCTGGCAACGAGTGGGTTTCATATTTTGCTCTCCCACTTTATTATAAATTAGTCTTTGAGGCGTTTAGCCGCCGAGCAAGTGTTAGCTCGTATTGAAACTTAATTTCTGTTTGTCTAAGGGCTGTAACATGATTGATAAATCCTAGGGTTGATCATGTATGACTTAGCTCTTGCTAGTCTCATATTTGTATGACTAGGTTTATGATCATTTGAATATGTAATGTTTGGGATGCATTACTTTGTATGTCTGATGATCTATTTGTTCGCTTGAGATTGAGACACTAGGCATGTTTCTAACTATAGAGACTGATGGATTATAGTTTATCCCTCATGCATCTTGATAGCCGTGACCGTATTGCGAGGTGGGTTAAAATTAAATATGCGTAGCTGGCTTCATCTGTCCTCCGCTCTCCAGAATTCTGGTCCTGGGGCGTGACAGACGCACCCAGATCAGGCCTATGCAAACTCGAACTTCTATCACATTTGGCTCAGATCGCTGCAAGGCAGAGGCTTGGGGGAACGGTTCATTGGGAAGAACAAATGACTGATGAAGAGGACAATGGGATTCAATGGCTAGTTGCACCGAAGTTCTCAGTAACCTCGGCCTGGAGCTCAATTAGAGTCAATCATCTAGTTGATAACAAGTTTAAGCATTTCTAGAGCACTTGCATTCCATCAATGGTACGTCCTACTCTGGAAAGTATTACATCGGAGACTTCCAACTGATGATAATATAAAAACTGGGCAATTCGCTTTTATCGCGTTGTCACTGGTGCACTCTTCCGAATGTTGAAACTATTAATCATATATTCCGGGGGATAGTACAAATTTTGTTTGGACGATGTTTCAGCAGGAGCTTCGTATCAGGAGAAGAGTGACTGGATCGATAGTCGGCTACAACATTGGTAGAGGAAGAAGAAGAAACACTTCAAAAGGTTGTCATTGTGGCAATTTGTTGGGTCTTTTGGAAGAACATGAATAAGTCGCGATATAAGGGATACGTGTTTGATGGACAACAATTGAGCTTCGAATTACAAAGGCAGATCGACAAAGCATTGGTGGCTTGCTCTCATGGCAGAAAGGATTGAGTTTTTCGTCTTTTTGTAGAGAACATTAATAAGTTCTCACTTTGTAGCCGAACATTTTGAAGTTTTAATAAAGTGGACATTAATATAATATATATAATATATATATATTATATATATATATATATATATATATATATTATATATATATAATATATATATTTTATATATATATATATAAAAGAAAAAATATATTATATAATATTTTCTTTTATAAATATATATATATATATATATATAGATATATATATAGATATATATATTATATATTATTATATATATATATATATATATAAGGTAAAGGAAAATATTATGTAAGATAGAGGAATATATATATATATATATATATATATATATATATATATATAATATATAAATAGATATAATATATATATATAATAATATATATATATATATATAATATATATATATATATGAGGGAAAAAAAAAAAAATATATACATATATATGAGGAAAATGTACCTAAGGTCGACCTTAGGTAAGTTACCTAAGGTCGACCTCATTTTCCTCACTTTACAACATTTTTTTTCTTGAATATTTTTTTATGGGATTGCTCTACACCTTATTGATTGGCAACATACCAAATTTCAAGTGATTATAATATTGTTTAGCCCCCTATCTATCCCTTGCAAAATCGACGGTGTAGCAGCAAAGTTTTAGACCGTCGATTTTGCAGGGATAGATAGGGGGCTAAACCTATTCTAATCACTTGAAATTTGGTATGTTGCCAATCAATAAGTGTAGATCAATCCCATA